>JAKSZP010004167.1:0-135777 GCA_022478985.1 Massospora cicadina | reverse complement strand
TGGTAAGACAACACAAACATTGTGTTTGTGTTCAGACAAGGGAAAATATAATGGCGGGCAACATATACCCTGCCTATTTATTATTAAAATTCTTCATGTCACAACAGAGCTTGGCCTGCACACAAGCGAGGAGGCTGGATCAATCTTTCGCAGAAACTTCTTTTGAAATGGCAATCAAAGTTCAAAACTATTGCTTCAAATTGTATCAATTCAATTCGATTTACCCAGCTGAAGTTGAAGAGATTCTTGATGCGCACATATCTGCACCGTTTCCCATTACTCATAATTTATAAAATTTAATTACTTGAGACAAACTCTGGTATGCCTTTCGTGGTACACCGCACAGGAAATTCCCAGTTCCAGATGGTATTCCATATGAATTCTATTAAAAATATTTATAGCACTAGTGGTTCCCAACCCAAAAGGGGAAGATTCACGTATCTTTATTTGCAAATGGGACAAATAAAGGGATTATTAGATTAAAAAATTTCTAATATGGAACCTCAGCTAACAGCTTGGGAAGCCATAGCAGAAGGTGAAGAAGCTTTGGGGAATTTTTTGTCTGGCGCCTGCTTTAGCTGGCGAACCATGGCGGATAGCATTGAGGTGGAAGCATCAGCGACATGTGGCACAAGGAGGTATAATTGTGGGTTTTCTTTGTTTATGAGGCCGGCAGTGTCCATCGCCTCAACGTATTAGCAAGTAGAAGCTCAGCAAAAGTGATGAGAGCAGGCATACAAGTAGATTACTTGATGCGCCAGCGGGTTTTAAGATAATTGGGGTCAATAAGAGAGGTTTTTGCTGCATCAATGCAAGCACGTCTTGAATCAAAAGCAAGCTCCTCAATTTCATATTAAGCATCCTCCTCAAAATCATGGGGGAAATTTTGGAGGAGAATACCCTCAACAAGGGGTTCCATCGCCATATGGAGTTTTTAGCGGAGGAGGGTGTTGGCAGGAGAATCAGCAGCTTCAACTTCCATTTTATTTATACTTTATATATGGGATAACCGTTTTTAGGATGAAAATGGTGGGGGCGCGATTCTGGAGGATCAACAAAAAACTCCTCACATGTAAAATCCGGTCTAATGTTATACAACTGGTCATTTTTGTCAATCTAATTGAGACACTCAAAAGGATTTGACTTAGCTAACAATGGCCCAGCTACCAGAGTTTGCAAGTTGGCCACACCTGATTGGCTGCAAACTGTTGACCATGGCAGCTCAGCTGAAACTGGTCCAGCCATCAGCCTAGGTAGTTGTAACTCAACCAAATTTTAAATATTAGAAATTTTGATTGTCTGCGGCTTTGGAAGCTAGCCAAAATTTTCTGATGTTGGGGGCGGGTGAACTAAGCCCCACTCAAAAAATTTGGGCATAGCAGATCTTAGCTGACGCTGGAAGTGATAGTGATCAAAGCGACGGAGGAAGAAGCCATATGGCACTTGAGCTTTAAGTTATTAAGCTTGAAACACAAGGGGCAAATGGCATGGCCATTCTTGACGTATGCCCAAAATGGGTGATCAGGGGCAGATTTGATCACCGTGCAAGGAGGAATCATGAGATGAGTGTTGCAATGGAATGAAAAATTTTCACAAAGGCGTGTAGCCCAGCTAAACGATCTTCTCCATTTGGAACCACAAACTCCAGCACAGGGTCTGTGCCATTAATGGCCAAACCCTCCATGAGCTCATGGCAGAGGCGTTTTTGGGAAAGGTAGGAGGGCAACCTGGCGAACTGAACCACCAAAGTGGCTGCATCTGGGAGACGCATGCTGACAGTGGGGATAAGAATATTTTTAAACATAATTGGCAGCTTAGATGCTGCCACCTCTTTGGCCTCAGAATAAAATCAAAGGTCAAAATAGCCATTGAACAGATGGAAATGATATATCTGGTGTGTTTGAAAACTTCCGTGGTCATCTCAATGATGGCTGCACTCGCATATGGTAAAAAGATTCCAATATTTAACCCAGGGACCAAAATGCAGGTTGCTCCAAGGGAGCACCAAAGGGTTTTGAGCACCACCTGTGTGCATGCGAGATGGTGGGCTAAGTCCTAAGGTGGGACATAACGCCTGGTGGCATTATGAGGGCTAGCAGATCCAACCCAGATGCATTTTTTTGGTGGCTGAAGGACGCCAGAAGGCGCCACACCACCACCTCAAGCTTAGGCAGCAGGCATTGATGGCATTGACATTTTGATTAAATTGCTCAATTTGAGAGGCTAGTTTTTTGTATCTATTTAAAACTTAAAATCAGTTTCAATTTACTTGAACAAAACGAAAGAAAGGTTCTATAGGAGATATTTAATAAAATATTTGAGGTGGGTTGACCTTGGGACAAATATACCACACTGAGAAGTTTTCTAGCCAGTACAGGTCGCAAACTCAAAATTTGCACTAGGGTGAAAGCAGTTTTACCTGCCTAGCTAACCACCCTTCTCTATAAAAGATATTTTAATTATTTACCCTCTTTGTTGCTTGCCTCTATGAACCAATGTCAGTTAGAAATACACCTCCTACATGGGGGCCAGAAGGCATACACAATAACGCTGTATAAAAAAGGGGATATGCTGGACTTGGCCAACTGTGGCCCAATATCACTTATTACTAAAGATAATAAATTAATTACAAAAATTATGGCCAACTGCCGAGGGGAAATTGCTTATTAAGTAATATCCTCTGAGCAGTTTGGTTTCATCCCAAGCGGTCTACATTGGACAACATACACTGTAGCCAACGTCTTCCAATCCCTGGCTACTAGGGCATTTGTTTTCTTAGTTTAACAAAAAGCTTATGATAGGGTCAAATGGGACTACCTCAAAGCCTGACTCCACAAGTTCCACCTCCCCATTGGTTCATTAATTTGTTGATGTGGCTTATGGAATCCGCCACAATGGTTGTGCGTGGCCCTGGATCCCTCAGTGATGTGGTTCACCCTCAAAGGGGCTTCCGCCAAGGGGTCCCTTTAAGCCTACCCTTGTACAACTTCAGCCTCAACCCATGTTTACGCAATGTGAATGCCCACCTTAAGGGTGTTCATGTGCAAGGCTAAGCACCAGTTAATATGCTGTCACTTGCTGATGATTTTGTGGTTGGGGTATCTAACAACCAAGATGCACACGCGCTGGAGGCTACTATACAGGATTACTCCAGGGTCAGTTACGCCACACTTAACGCCTCCAAAACTGAAATCATTCTCCTTAGCTGGTACCAAGCCCGCAGGTCACCACACCCCATTACCTACCTGATTCAACAGCTAGCTCACAGTTTCGCCTTCCCCGTCCACCCCATACTGCTGCTTGTGCTCCCTTTTGTGTCCAGCCTCACTGAAGGCCCATTACGCCATTTGGTAGTGTGACTGGAGGCGGGAGTGACGCCTTGTCTGTGATGGACCACCATATCCTAGACAATGTCACAGATTGCATCGCTTCCCTCAGAGCCCATCTGACTAATATCCCAGGATGGGTTGTGTTCGCCAACTTTATGCTCCTGTCCAAAGTCTGGTTTTGCCCATGGTATCGCCTTTTCCCCCTCTTTCTTCACCTCTTTATACGCCCTCCTATAAGGGTGGCTTGTGTTAGGTCACCCACCGCCAGTGCACCTGGATGTCATGTTTGGCTCTTGCCATAGTGGAGGTATGGGCCTGCTCAACTTTGAGGCCCATGCCGCCAAAATACTTGGCACCTGATACTTCAGTCACCTCCCCCACATACTTCCAGCCCAACACTGGTCACATGCGGCCCACTCCAATTTTTCCTGCGCCCTGGGCCTCAGCAATAATACCCACCCCCTTTCTCGGCTGAACTATCTGGCCTCTCATCCCACTTCCATGGACCTGCATGGGACGTCGCCCCACTTCAAGTGCATTCTCCTCTCCATGCGGAGCGCTGAGTGGAGAATCAGCATCATTGGGCACACCGCTCAAAGGGGTCTCCCTATTCCACGTTTTAAACAAGAAGTCCATGGACAAGTTGTTTTGAACAACCTGGTACCCAACGCAACCACCTCATTGCCCACCTAGACTACCTTGACAAGCTCAACATCATATACTCTTTGGAAACCCAGAAGGACATTTGGTGGTACACACACCATCCTATTTTAAAACACCAAATTTGCGCCCATGTGTGGAGATTCTTGAGAAAATTGTACTGCATGGCTGAGCTATTAATGCTCAAAAATTTCATGCGCTGTATGCAGTCAATACATATCTTTAGTCCATCACTTGGAAGATTGCCTGCCTTCACAGTCAATTTGACGGGATGTTATGCGTCTCTTTTTCCAGGAGTGTGAACTGGCCTTTAGCCTGTCCAAAAACATCTTCGTCTTTTACATGACCTCCCCTGTCCATCCTTTGCTCTACGCCTTAATTGTTGTAATAGCACTATGGATAATCCAACCATTGTCCTTGATGCATTCTCTGGCAATACCCCAACTCTAAGTGAAGCTGTGCGTCACTTCCATCCCCACAAAAAGGATCACTTTCAAGCTTGGCTGTTTGGCCACCTGCAATCCCGCCAACGCTGGTTGGTGTCATCTGGTTCCCCATCTGGTTCCTCTCACGGATCCTTTCCTTCATTTGTGTTCAAATTTGGCCCAGGCCTCCCCTGTCACCCCCCCTCTTCCTTCCACTGGCAGTCCCGCTGACATGAAGAGACAGTCTCAGCTCCTCTGGGGTGCCCCTCGTTATTTATTGTTGTTTTGTAGTTGAAGTTTATCAGAAGTGTCTGTCCCATGATCAGCCTTCCCCCAAAAATTAAAAAAATTAGATTAGGAGTAAGTTAAGCGTGGTAGGGTTTTGATGCATATAACTACTCCTTAGGTTTCTTGCATCTTCTTTACAACAAAGACTAAATCAGAAGTAAAGAGGGATATGGCCACAATTAACAACAACACAAAGAAATGCTGCCCTTCCATACGCTTTATTAAGTTACTAGTGGGATGTTAAATTGTAAAGGTACCAAAATGGGAAAAAATTTTATTAAATTAATGTTATCAAGAACCAAAGAAGTAAGTTATCCAACAATGGGATTTTTTCCACCTTTCCGGTTTTCTAGATTAAATGCTGGTTTACTAGGGGTTAAGTCCCACTATTAACATCGATGAATCCCCCCTCAGGTTAGGACCATCTAGTACTAAAAAAATAAGTCCCGCTATAAAATGGATCAGTTATTGGTTGACCTTGATTTTAGGCTAATAATATCTAAGAATATAGAATAATTCGCCAGAATTGGAACCTTTTGAGAATTGATCCGTGTGAATGCTTAAGATCTCATCAGTCAGAGTTGCTGAAAAAATTGGGGCATCTGATAGTTAATCACTTATTAAAAACCAGGGGTACCAGTTGTGACTGGTTGGGTTTTGTTAGATATTTGCCCTCTCAGCTGCAAAGGAAGAATGTCTTGGGTTGAATTAAGCCAAAACGGGGAAATGTTGGCCATTTATGACTTTGCAATGAACCTAATAGCGATTTAAATAATAATAACAATGTTATTGACCAAAAGACTCTGGTCAATTCTTAGCGGAAGCCTGCAAATTGGGGTAACACATTATGAATAACACTCAGGCAATAGTCAAAAATTGAGCAATTGGATTACTCTGACCACACAGCGGACCTTGGGGCGACCATTAGAAGGTACATCCCCTAGCTACAACCAAGTCCTTCAAAGCACCTACGTGGGGACCACCCTCTTTTATAGGCTTGGTGAAGTTCCCAAGGTGCAACAAATTTCTTGATTAGAGATTGGCTGGAGTATATAAAATTTTTAACTCACAGGTACATTTGTCCAATAACAATTCCCCTACCATTGTTCAGACAAATTAAACCGAGTATTTTGAGATTCAATCGGCTGCTCCCCTATATTTCCTAATTTGGACTCAGCTAAGCTATTCCAAACCTATCATGAAAATTGGCTCAACATTCAAAACAGTTAAAATACTTTACAGTCAGATGTCAAGGGGGTCTTTTTTTCTCCTTATCGCATTTAAAATAAAATTTATAAAAAAATAGTTTTATTAAAGCTTTATAGTCAAATTCATTTACAAACTTTTGTGAAATCCAGCAGGCGTAAAGCACCAGTGAGAAAGAATCAGATGGGTTTCTACAGGATTCATCACCAACTAATTGGAAATTTAATCAGCAATTGTTAGTTGAGTAATGCAACCAGCAACTACCAAACAAATCAGTTGGTTTGCGACCTACTATTCTAAGTAAAGAGTCTCATTACCTAAGCAAGTTGCTAGCCAAATAAATCTGATTTGCTGTGAACAAGTGGTGGTGATAAAGACACGTTTACTGGCTCTTTTAGCTTTTAGCTCCCTGAGATGTTCAAAAGAAGAATTTTAAGTCCAAGAGACCATCCCCTACTCATGGATTTTGAGCAATACCCCTTTTGGACGAAAAGGGGCCCTAAGGCCCAAGTGGACCCCCATCTCAGTTAAGTGACTTGGAGCACATGGTAGACAAGCGTTGGGTGACCGCCCTCCCCCCAAAAATAACCCATTCTCACCCCTTCCCCCTCCTCAGCACTGGTAAGTTTGATAGAGAGGGTCTGCAGAGAGCTGGTGCAAGCTAGGGGCCATGGACAGGCCCCTGAGCCCCCCACTCTCCAGGAAAATTATGCCAAAATTTTGAGGAAATTGACTACACCAGCCTGGGGAGATGGTCCAGACTTGACAGCGCCAAAATAAAAATGCGGCATGAATTGGATCTCATATCAGGCATTGAATGACATGGATCAGTTGCCTTTAACTCTCCAGGAAGTTTGGATCAAGTAATTAGCCCAATTGAGAGTTTAATCCAGTTCTCATATATAGCTCAGGTCAGCTGCCACAAACCTTAGGATAAATCCAGAAATATGAAACATATGAGCAGGCTGACTTAATGGCCAAGGTGCAGATTGGCACCATTGACCTGGTTGGGACCAAAAAGTGGAAAAATTTATAAAAAAATTTGATTTCTGCTAGGGTTTTAAGTATCACACCACCCCCTCCCCACCAGCCAACCAGCCCTATTTCTGGACCCCAAATGAACTATTTCATAACCCCCTTGTAATTTTCCCAAATTAAGGCAACTTTTCTGCCCAGGTGCGTCTGTCAGTTCATTTGCTTACTTTCTCACGCTTTTCACCAAATAAACCTCATATACCCTGCTCAGCTTGTTGCATCCTCCATCCACCTTATTTTCTTATTTAAAATATGCCAATCAATCTGGCGATGTGTGCTGTCCAGATTTTCATTCCAATATTCGCTGACTGGAATGTCCAGTTTATCAACCCTGTCACGTGGCAGTGGATCATAATATATTAAACCAGCTCTCCCCAACAACAAAGCTGCTACATCATCCATTATTTCACTTCTGTCAGATGTAAATCTGTCCATCTGTTCTGCCATGGGCTTCACAGAAGCTTTTCCCAGTTGGAGCAGTGCCAGAGCAGTCCTACTCCGCTGTTTCAGACTTAAGACTCCTACTTGGTCAGACAAATGATGGTCCAGCTCAACTGTGAGACCTGAGCACTCCATTCAGGGAGAGCTTGGCCCCAACGCTCTTTGTGGGTTCCATCCCCCTCTGCTCTCACATCTGATTGTGCATGGCCCTTGTGCCGCCCCTTGTTGGCATGCAAGCTCACTTGTTCAAATCTGAAGGCCATCAACCGTGAATATTGGAAGATTTGTCATTCTCCCTGCCTGCCCCGCCCTTGGGGGTTCCCCCACAAGACTTGTGGTTGCCCCATTACAACCATCTGGTTTGCTAGGGGCCTTTGGTACATTATTGAAATTTTGCTTCCCTCACGTCCCCAATTGAACTCCACTCATACAAGACATTTGGACCACTGTGCCTATGGCATCCTGTGCTCTCTACTGAGTGCTCACGCACCATGATTGGGAGCCCGCTCTAATTCTTATCAGCTGAATCCATGGCATAATGAACCAAACTGTTATCTCGCCCTTCACCTCCTCCTCACTGGCACATGTGAAGCTTTGGCCTACGACTTACTCTGAATGTGAACTCCCTCTGCGACCTGGTCTTCTCATGTTGGTCAGCTGCCTTGTTTATCTGAGCTTACTGACAGTCTTTGTTAAACTGGTCCCCACCCCACCGAGCCTTGGTGACAAGTGTCACCACCTCAGTTAACATGATAGAAATGGGGGTCTTCAAATCCCTTCTGATGAGGTGGCTAACCAAGACCTGGGTTTTCTGGAAAAGCTCCAGGTGCGCTTTACTTCTGATGGTGGGAAATCCCTAACCTCCTCTTATGCCCAACATAGTGTAGCTCTCCTCAAAGCCCTGCATGGGGATGCCCGCCGCTGGGTCAGGGAATGCTCCGCTCTGCAGCCACGTCTGAAAACCCTATACCTCTGCTTGCGCTGATCACTTAAGTCCAGGCCCCTGTTTCAAGACCGGCGCGCCTTCTCCATCTCTTTACATTGTTTCAGTCAGCTACGGTCCTACCCTCCCTTATCAAATCATTTGTTGTCCTATCTCCCACTGTGCCTATCCCCTCTGAAATCATCATCTCTAGCTTATGAGCAGCCTTGGACCTCACTGCAGCTGCTCATGCATCCTGGGACCCTATCCCAGGGTCCCTAGAAATTTGTATTCTCAGTGGCCCACTCAATTGGGGCTAGACCATTCCACGTCTCTGCGCATGATGTTGCAGCAGTGAGATACCATGTGATAGATTCTGTGGTTAAATCAAAGATAAACCCTTGACAACCTATAGACCGGGCTGATTTTCCCTCCTAATGCTTGAACTAATAATCTAGTTAAAACCTATTGCAATAACTCATCTTGGGGTTGATTATCGCAATGTGGATTTAGTTAATTACTGAATCTCAGGTTGAATACCCCCACACATTTAGGCCAATCTTATCTTCAACTACTCGGTTGGGTCAATTAACTCAACGTAAATTCAATCTAATTATTCTATTTATAGCTCAGGATGAATACATTTGCACAATTGGGCTGAGTATCACTGCCCCAAACCTAAGAAACTAGTCCTGATTGATTGGGACCAATAATAAGGATTCAGTATACAAAATTGTTCAAGACCAACCTGAAGCTAATGTTTATAAGTCCCATGGACAATCAGATGAATGAAAAACGTTTTCAATTTCCTGCTTTAGGGCATATTTGTATGACAGTATGCATAATCGGCACAATAGCACTTGCACATGGCCATCTGAATGGAAGTACCTAGTGCTAGTGAAAGGCCCGTTGATATCCCAATTAGGGAGTTGTTTACTTCAGGTTTATGATGAAAAGTATTTGGAGCTGGTCCTAAAATAATTTTCATATGTCAATATGTATAACCAGCACAATAGCACTTGCATATAGAATGCCCAAATGCAAGTACTTAGTGCTATTGAGAGAGGCCTGCTAATGGCCCAAATAAGGGTACGTCATTTAATTATATTGACCACAAAATCTCCCAGAATTCGTATTTTGTCAGCAGTATGACGAAACTAACTTTGAGACAATCATAGGACCATTTGCAAGCTCATTGTTGCGAAGTTTGTCCCTGAAATCTTCCTGAATATGAGAGTATATTGCCACCAATAAACCTAGAGACAGGTCTCAGTTGTATCAGCTCAAGGGATGAACTGAGATGAAAATAATCTGCGAGATTGCGTGCTTGGTTTGGCCAGGAGATGTTTTGAGGTATAAATACAGCGCCTGGCCTAATGAATATGTATCAAATAATCTAGTCTTAAAATAAAGATCTAATTTCTTATATCTTCAAATGATTTGTATTCCAAGTTGCTTTTGGAGAGTGTTGGCAAACTGTGATCTTAGGATCCACAGCTTGTAACATTGCCTGCCTTGGCTGAAGTTCCCGATTACAACAGAAAATCCAGCCCAAAAATGGCCAGAGGAGTTGAGGCTATTTGAGGATGCCTAGTGAGTTTCTAAATGGTCAAAATACCATAATCCACTGGCAAGATCAAGGATCCATCAGCCAAACTTCATCCTAATTAAGCGTGAAGGATAATAATTATAAAGTGAGCAATCCTCAGAACTTCAAAATTGGTGCTCACTCAAAATTGGTGACATACTCTGAGATGAATTCACATAGCCAATTCCTTGCAGATTCAGCCAGATGAGAAAGCAACATCAAAATGAAATATAGCTCTGATGCGTGTACCTCCTACTCCTGGATCTTATCACTGTGAGGGGGAGCTCATTAAGATAAAACAATCCCAACTCCACATACCCCCAATGGAAAAGAGGGACTTTTGTGAACAATGATACACCAAAACGTTCAATAAAAGCAGTTCCCACAAGCGTGAAAACCCTAATTGGCCTGAGTCCATTCCTAAGAAGACTCAATAAGATGGCCAATCAAAAAAAGAAAAAAATAAGAAAAAAAGGAAAAAAGAGAAAAGTTTAAAAAAGGAAAAAACCCATATAAAATATTAGCATTGCATATAAAATAAAATAAAGTAAACAAGAAAAATATATATATAATAAAGGTATATAAACTAAAACATTTAAAAAAATATATAATACCAAATATTTATTTTAGTTTGCACTTGGGGTGGAGAGAAGATCCAACACCGGAATTGTCAGCAGTTTGGGCCATAATTAACAATAAGAGGATTAAACTCCAGATTTGTTGGCTAGTTAGGCCAAAAATAGCAATGATGATCAGTGAAGGCTAATCAGGAATCATAGGGCTTATGTTTGAGTCAAGCGGGGGATATGTCAGATTCTGTGTTGACTCAAAAATAAACCCTTTGACAACCTACAGATCGTGCCAATTTCCCTCCTAATGCTTGAATTAATAATCTAATTAAAACCTATTGCAATAACACAGCCTGGGCCATTTATTGCAATGTGGATTTAGTTATATTACTTAAGCTCAGATTGAATACCTCCGCACATTTAGGCCAATCTTCTCTGCAACTAATCAGTTGGGCTGATCAACTCAACGTTAATTCAATCTAATTATTCTATTTGTAGCTCAGGCTGAATACATTTGCACATTTGGGCAAAGTATTGCTGCCTCAAACCTTGGCAAAAAGTCCAAATTAATTGGGACCAATATCAAGAAATCAATATACAAAATTGTTTGGGGTCAACTCAAGGTTAACATCAAAAAGTCCCGTGGACAATCAAACGAACAAAAGGTGTAATTAATTTTCTGCCTTAGGGCATATTTGTATGTCAATATTCATAACAGGCACAATAGAACTTGCACAAGGACCACCCAAATGGGAGTACCTAGTGCTAAAGAGAAGGTCAGTTGATATCCCAATTAGGGAGTCGTATACATCAGCAGTATGATAAAAAACATATTTGGAGCTGGTCCTAATATAAGTTTTGTATGTCAATATGTTTAACTGGCACAATAGCACTTGCACATGGACTGCCTGAATGGGTGAACTAGTGCTATTGAGAGAGGCCTGATGACGGCCCAATTAACGGTATGTCATTTATCTAAATCAACCACAAATTCTCTCAGAATTTGTATTTCATCAGCAGTATGATAAAACTCATATGAGACGATCCTAGGACAATTTTGCACGCTCCTTAATGTGATTTTCTTCCTAAAATCCTCCCAAATATGAGAGTTTTTTTGCCACCAATAAACCTAGAAAAGGTCTCAGTCATATCAGCTCAAGGGCCAACCTGATGTGGAAAATATTCTGCGAGATTGCATGCTTGAATGTGGCCTGGAGATGCCCTAGAGGTATAAATACCTGTGCCTGGCCTAATGAATATTTATCAAATAATCTAGTCTTAAATAAAGGTCTATTTTAATATATCTTCGTTTGATATGTATTCTAAGTTGTTTTTAAAGAGAGTTAACAAACTGGGATCTCAGAATCCACAGCCTGAAATATTGCCTGCCTTGGCTGAAGTTCCCAATTACAACAGAAAAATCCAGTCCAAAATTGGCCAGAGGAGTTGGGGCTATTTATGGATGCTTAGTGAGTTTCCAAATGGTTAAAATACCATATGCCACTGGAAAAATAGAAGATCCATCGGCTAAACTTCAGCCCAATTAAGCATGCAGGATAATAATTATAAAGCGAGAAATCCTCAGAATTTCACACCATGTACCACCCCTCCCCCTCTTCCTGCGGTCACAGTCAAGGGAAGCATCCCCCAGGCTTGCAGCCCTTTTGTCCCCCCTATGTCCTCCTTGGATATTCCCCCTCTGGGAGAACCCCTTGTAGGAATCCAGCTTTATGGGTGCTCGCTGGTGCTTACGCTGATGGATCCCACAAAAGTTTTAATAAAAGTTAATAAATATAAACTAATAAAAGCTTGGGTTTTTATGGTTCTTATTAGCGGCATGGGGTAAAAGAGTTAAAGCGATCCCTTTCAATATTTGACTTGCTTAGTGTTTTAACTGTTTCAAGGGTCAGGTGGAATTCAAGGATAGTTTCAGAATAGCTTTGATGCATTTTAAATTAGTTGAATATTAGATATGCTCCTATCAGATCTTGGGTTATTTGCATTAATTTTGGTGAAACGATGTTTGGGATGGGGTTTTATGCAGAATGCACCCATGCGGTGATGTTTTGATGTATTTTACCCAATCACCACTGGATAAAATACCTTCACTTTGGGGGACCTCCGCCACACCTATAAAAGGGGTGGTCCCCACATAAGTGCTTGGAAGGACCTGGTTGTGGCTGGGGCGTGCCTTCCAATGGTTTCCCCATGGTCTGTCAAGTGGTTAGAGTAATCTGACTGCTCAATTTGATGTCTATTTCCCGTGAAGTTATTGAAATGGCGTTACTTCATTTAACGGGGTTCCACTGTGAATTGGCCTGTGTCTTTTGGCCAATATCCTCGACATTGTTGTTATCATTATTGTAAAAATCGCTCTAAGTAGCATCGCAGAATTGCAAATGGCTGACATTTCCCCTTTTTGCCAGAATTCGACCCAAAACATTATTAATTTTTAGCTTGAGACAAATGTCTGACACCCCTGCCTGCAGCATCCCTGTCCCTACCCTTAATCAGGAGGGTGGGCTGTTGGGCTCTCAGAGCTTAGATTTTGTTTCGCCCGGTGCTATTTTCCCCCAGGCCACCCTTACTCCCCCCCAAAGAGGGTGGAGTAGGTGTACACATCAACCCCCGCCTCCCTTTTGGGACAAGGTGAAAGAGAAACTCTTATATAAGGAACAAACTAGCCCAGCACCTCCTGAGAAATCTCTTTTGATGATGATCATGTCCTCTGTTGCCCTCTCAATTGCTATTCAATAAAGTAAACCAAGCCTACTTCCTGTTTCCTGTTTCCTTCCCCTTGGAGATGGGTAAGATCACTAAACAAGCCCTCCAAAACACAGTAGCGGTGGGTAACTATATCAATCTTTGTGTGGCATGCTCCCTGGACCTGGTGATGTAGGAAGCTTCATCTATTCTGGGCGCCTCATTGGAGCCCATGAAGTCCTACCGCATTTGACGCCATTTACACACTTCTGTTCATAATTTTGGTTTTTGTGATCACTTCTCAGCAATACAGCATTTTCTCTATCCTGTAATTCTGTGGGTGGTCTGGTAGCGCAGCCAGCAGGTCCATATCAACCTTATGAGTAACTCCTTGTTATTCTCAAACCTTAAGCTGAGTGGAGAATTTCCCTGCTAGAAACTCTTCCACTGGGCATCTCTCTTGGCTCAATCTCTCCTTGTAACCTCGCTTCAATAGACCTCCCTTCGGACTTCCCTTCCTTCTTAGCACCTTGCAAGGCTATCTTTGATATGTAGTGGCATCTAAGCTTCTCCTACACTCTGAGAATGATCTATCATTTCTGTTGACAGTCGACCTAGTCAAAATCAACTGCCCCCTCTACCCCTACACTCAGGAAAAGGACAAGGTTTTGGGTATTTAGCTAGATGCGATGTTAGGGGTAGCTCATCAATAAATCTTCCCACGTCGCCTCCCCCATAATTTTTTCTAGTAATCAGATGACTCTCTGCGTCCTTGTTTCAACTATGGCCACCTCAACAACATTACCTTCCCTGATCTATGCCCCCTGCCCTTAATGCAAACCATCACCCAGGCTATTGCTAAGTCCCATGTCTTCTCAAAGTTGGAATTGGTGAATGCCTTCAATCAGGTGAGGATGGCAAGGGGGCAAGAGTGGCTTACAGCTATCCGCATCCACTGAGGCCACTTACAGTTCAGGGTGATGACATTTGGACTAAAGAATTCCCCAGCCACCTTCCAGCGCCTCATCAATGATGTGCTGGGGGAATTGTACTTCTCATGTGCCGTTGCTTACATTAATGTTATTGTGATATATTCCTTCACCCCGGAACAACATGCCAAGGACCTAGAAGCAGTGGAGGCAGTTCTCCACAAGGCGGGAACTATCGTGAAACCTTCCAATTGTGAATTATTTAGGGGCAAGGTAACTATCTTAGGCAACCTTGTCTTGAAGGATGGGTACGTTGTCCCCTTGCAAGCTTGAACTATCTAGTCATGGCCCACCCCACCACGCAAATGCAACTTCACAGCTTCCTTTGCACTGTAACCTTTTGAAAAAAATCTCCCAACCCTCACCTAACTAGCGGAACCCCCACCCCCCACAGGGAAGAATGTTCCTTTCAAGTGGTCCCCCAAATGCCGGCAGGCCTTTGAGTCTATAAAGGAGGTTTCCTCACAGCCCCAGTTCTGCGTCATGCTAATACCTCTCGCCTCTTTATAGTAGCTTGCAATGTCTTGTCAGTGGCAGTGGGCGCCATGCTACTATAGGAGCATGAAGTTGTTGAACATCTGGTAGCTTATTTTTTCTGTAAATTCACTTGAACTGAGCAAGCGTGGCCAGTATATGACAAGGAGTTAGCAGCAGTCAAGTGGTCACTCACTCACTAGTGATAGCTCCTAAAGGGTGCCTAGCATGAGATCACCGTTTAGACGGATCATAAGGCTGTGCTCTACTACCGCAAATTTCAGAAGCTGAAACAACAGCAAACATTCACCTACCAGGATCTATGTGGGATCCACTTCAAGCATGAATTCATAAAAGCCCCCTGAACATTTTGCCGGACATGCTAAGTCAAAATCCCTCCCTGTTTCCAGATGTTGGGGAGGACCTGCTAAATCTCACTACCATGGTGCCCCCCTCCAAAACCCTATCCTTGGCCCCCCTACATTAGCTTTTGCTGACCTGGCCCTGGATGTCCTACTACTCCTTTACGTCCTCGCCTCCCAAAATTGTTACCAAAAAGGTATAGAGCTTTATGCTGACTTGGAGTCTATGAGTCAGAAGAGAGCTCCGTATACTTTGTGTGAGGGAACAATCTAGTCTTTATAATAAGTTTAGGTCCCTCCCTCCCCATGTACTCATGTTATTGAGAAGCGTCATGTACCCCAGACAGTTGGGCACCCCGCTGTCAAGAAGTGTACAGATCTCATCAAAAGAACCTACAACTGGCCCAGGTCCTCAAAGGACATTTCCACCTGAAACTCCCATTTTTTAACCTGCGCCTGAGCTAAATCTGATCATTTTAGGAAGAAGGGGTTGTTACACCATGTTAAAATTTATAGGTTTTCTGATTATTCTTAGATAAACCCTACAAATGTATTAACTGCACAGGTTGTTGTTGTGCATTTCTCTGAATCGTTTTATAGTGAAATATAATCATTAATAAATTTATGGAAACTGTTATCCTTAGTTGAAGTAAAGTACTAGAATTTTGTTTAATGCTCAGCCAGTATATCCTCTCGAAATACTTATGATGTCCTGAGTAAGGATTTGTTCCCTGGTACCGCTTAACTCAATATACGCTCAGATCCCTGTTTACTTTTTCTCTTTGTTGACAGCTGTCGGAAGTAATCCCTGATTCAATTCAACTTCTCTTCTCTGAATCCCCGCTCAGATCCTTACTCTTTATCCAAAAGAGTATCCCAATTAAAGCACTCAGAAATAAATTTCTTGAGAAAAAATATAACGCACTTTATATTATGATGAAGTAAGTTATGATAATACTTTAGTAAAAGTGGTCTTTTTTATTAGTAAATTATTTAGGAAATTTATAGTGAATATTTGGCGCCCAACCCTCAGCTGCACCTCCTCAATGAAACGGCAGCTGTTACCATTTAATTACCCATCCTTGTCTCACCAGCGATAGTCTTCCCCATCCTGGCTAGGATTCTGTCATTGGACATCCTCAAGACCTAAAATGGAAAGAGTCAGAAAACGTGTCTCTAACGTTTTCCTCTTGATCCCAGTTAATCAACCATATTTGGAAAGCGACCTGCTTAGGTAATGGGACTTGTTACCCATTAAGGCAAGTTGCAAACCAAATGATCAATTCACTAGTTGCAGGTGGCATCACTCGCCTCACAACTTGATACTTAAATTCCCAATTGGTCAGTGATTAAACCCATCAGATACCAATTGGTACACCTGATTGTTAATCATTGATCAACTGATAGATGCCCCTATTTCGTTGGCAATTCTGCACAACAAGATCTCAAGCATTCATCTGGATTAATCCCACAAGATCTGACCCAGGCGAATAACCTAAAATCCTCCAAACTTTGTTACCCTAAAATCAGGGTCAACCAATATCCAATTCACTTTGCTATAGGAAATTATCCCCTAGCAACCCCTGGTAGTCTAATCAGCCGTGAAATAGGAAAAATCCCAACACATCCCCCTCTTGCCTAGATTTCCAGCAAGAAAAGGATTAAAGCAGGAGAACACAGCTTCAGACACTCAGTCAAATACTTCATTTGTTCAAGCGGAGTACAATCAATCAGTACTCAATGCTTCTCAGGATGACCTTTAGCATGTGGCTCTCTTCCTCTTCCTCCTTGGTACCGCCTACTCAGAGTGCAGTCCTCATGACCTTCTGTCATGCTGGGATGAACAATTTACAAATGATTTTTTAGCCTGGGATCCAGTTTCCCCCATCAGGGCATATGAACAATTGTCATATTCAGTATTCTTGGTCTGGCATCCTTGATTACCTAATTTCTTTTTCTCAACAGGAGATTCTTGCCGTCAATGTTCATTTTGCAGCTCAATTAATAATGCTCATTTATGTTTGCCCTTGTTATTTTCTCATAATAACTTCCTGGCTCATATCATTCGCAATTTTTCTCTGGAGAGCTTATACATTAATCTAGAGATTAATTTCCCAGAATTGGAGCTTAATTAATTCCAAGATGCATATTGTCGACTAACATATAAATCCAACATCCCCCTCTCATCCAGCTCATATGTTGAATTTTGAGTCTTGGTACCAAAGGCTGCTTAATAGCATGTCTGATAAAGACCTTTGGATCTTCCAGCTGATGAGTTGATCTGTGTGCTAGAACCTCTTCTATGTTCTTTTCAAAACTTATACTCCTAGTCATATACCAATAGCCCGTCCTTCCATAGAATTACCAGAAATGGTAACCAACCCCAACAAAACCAGATTACCAATTGTCTTGAATGACTCACAAACAAACCTTCCTCTATCATCGATTCCTGAAGTATATTTAAAACTCTCCTGGATAAGCTCCATTCGCAGATACTCCTAACATCATCGTCAAACCTCCTGAAGCAATGCCATTCACTCTCAATTGTTTGTCCTCTCTGTATCAGACTTGCTTCTATAGTTTCTCTTCTGACTTGATCAATATTACAAGTCAGCTGCCTTGGCCACCAAAGTAGCTATTGGAAACAGCGTATATTTAAAACTCCACTATGCAGAATTAAGGGCCCAAGTCACTGAGGCTTTGTCCATAGCTCTGAACTCTTCCAATCTTGAAAATATCCTAGATCAAGATGTTGCACCCTATGCCTTTGCTTTGCCAACCAAGTTCTTTAAAAGTTGGGCCATGAAGCTTCCAGCCTCTCTCAGCTTCCATTGCTCATTCTAATTAAGATTCCGAGAAGCTCATTATTATTGCTTGTAGGATGCCATTCGCCCTTGCATAACTATCTCTTTTCTGGCATGTCCCATCGGTATCTTCCACTGATGGATTTGATAGGGGGCATGATAGAGCAACCCCCGCCTAGTATCCTTTGCTCAATGCCAGCCCATATGTCCGGTGTTCTTGACAAAGCTTGTCAGCAAGCGCTCAAGGCCAATCTTCCAGCTCTGGTACTATATTGGGATTACTCAGGGTTATTCGCCAACTTCCTCTTCTTGTAATGTTGCTTCCCTCTGCACTCTAGGGTACCGCGTTTGGCATCTTCTGACATTTCGATTTCTTTCCTCTAGTCACTTTCTCACAGGGATCTGCATATATTCAACAAACATATTTTAGAGTAGGTCTAGCCCTTGCTAACATCCAATCTCACTTAGAATTTTGATGGGTTATTTAAACCTACTGTGATCCATCCTCCCTCCCCCAAGAGGCAACATAGGCAGAATCATCCCCAAATCAAGGATAACCAATAAAAATATTAATAAAATTATATCTATTTTCTATGCAATTCTAATAATTTGTTTTTTTCATTTTTTATCAATCTTTTATTTTTTCTTCTTTTTTTCTCTGGGACTTGACCTTTTTTTGGTTCAGCAGCCCATCTTTTTATTTTACTCCCCCAAACTGGATCCTAGGTATACTTATACCTACCAGTTTTCTATGGTTCAGAGGTCTTACTTTTTTAGAGCTTAACTATCTAGTTTGGTTCAGCGGTCCTTTTTTAGACTTATCCAAATCATTAGGACATAACCAATTTAATGGTTCATCGGTCCTTCATAAACTCTTTTCATTATTTTTATCATATATCCATTGCTTTAAATATTTAGCATGGACTCAATTTATTATCCTTCCATCCAAGAGGTTATTGATGGAGTAGGCATCTGTCACCGTCTTGGTATTAATCTTGAACAGTATGACCACAAAGCATCCAATTTTCTTCTTCAATCGAAACCATTCATATTACAATAGTCAACTATTACCTATTCAGTATTCTGATAAGGCAGTTGGTTCTTATCATCCATTATTTTTGCTCAAATCATTTTTCAAAGTCATATCAAATGTTTGTGATTGCATTTCAATCAGAATATTCATTAATTGGTTCAATTACTGTTTGTCACTCATACCTGATTCTAATTTCTTCACCAAATATAGATTTGGTGGCAACACGGCTTTCCTTCCATATAACATCTCAAAAAATGTTTTCCCATTTCCATATGATGACTTATATTGTAGGCAAACGTCACCAAACTCAGGTACGTTCCCCACGTGAAAGTTCTCCCTGTAACCAGCCTCCTCAGCGTTGCGGGAAGCATCCCATTGACTCGTTCTACCAGTCTGTTTGTCTCCAGCCAGTAGGGTACAGACATAACTCCTTAGATCCCAATTATTTCATTTAATTGTGGGATCACATGAAATGTGAAATTCATTCCATTGTCACTCAGCAGGACCTGTGGGCATCCATGTCAGTATACTACTTGATCTAGGATAACCTCGAAGTACTGGTAGCATCTACTTTCTCAGGGCCTTCATCTCAACCCCATCTTATCAGATGATCAAAGCAACTACAATGCACTTGAATCCCCCTGTGCTCATTGTCAGCGGTCCCATCACAATGTTGGACACCATATGCCAAGAATATCCAGGGCGGACCAGTCAGTATCCAGTCATATTCTCATGTTGCTTGTGCAACTGGCACTCCACACTGCAAGCCTGATAGTCCGCGACATCATAATTGATTGACTCCCAGTAGTTGTACTGGTGAATATGGTCGGTCATTTTTCTCAAGCCTTTGTTCCCAACAACCTTATGAGCATCTTAAACAATAGCCACTCATTTCGATGGCTTTGGAATAGTAATTACTTCTCACTGATCATCTTACAAATTGTCCATCCTTGGTCTCAGTGTTTTCCATTGCTTTTTGAAGTGCAACTTGGATTTCTCAGGGCTCCTTCCCGATTTCTCCATCGACCATTCTCTGGAATAGCTCATCCACCCGTTTTTATACCAACTGGACCATTTGTAACTGTGATAAGACATCCACATTCTGATGAGAAGCCCCCACTTGGTGGACAATCTCATATTTATAAGCCTGTAGCTTTAGTGCCCATCAGACTAGTCATCCTTCTTATTCTTGTATATTGTGAAGTCAACGCAACAAGGAGTGGCCTTCACCACTTTGAAGTGTGTTCCATGGATATACACCTGAAACTGTTTGCAGGCATAAATGCCCACAAGGCATTCACGCTCAGTTACAGTGTAGTTCCTCTAAGCAGCTGAGCTTGTCTGGCTCACATATGCCACCGGATGTTTGCCCCCAAGCTCATCTACTTGGCTCAATATGGCGCTAATTGCTGTTAATGAAGCATCAGTTTGTATAATAGAATTCTCAATTGAAATTTAGATATTTCGAAATCAGAGAATCTATTAAATACTAGAGTACTCATTGAAAGATTTCTCTGCTTCTTCTTTCCAAAAGAAACCTTTCTTCAGATCCTTCACCAGTTGGAATAAGGGCTCAGCAATTTTGGAAAATCCCAAATAAATATATATTATCCGACCATTCCAAGGAACACTTGGATATCTCTGACATTCTTTGGCACAGGCATTTGTTCTATGGCTTCAATACTCTGTGCTTGTGGCTGCAGTACACTAGAGTTAATAAAAAATCTTAGGTATTCCAACTTTCTCTTGAAGAAGTGACACTTCCTTAGCTTAATCTTCAAGTTTGCCTCAGATATTCTCTTGAATATTTTCTCCAATTGGTGCAACTGGTCAGTAAACTTCCTACTAGACACATTTAAATCATCCAAGTACACCTGAATGCATGAAAACTTCAAGTCATTTAGTGTTGCATCCATGGACCTCTGTAGTGTTGCAGGCGCATCTCACAGACCCTAGGGCTATCTCATCAGCTGATATAGCCCCCGCATGGTGATAATCGCATATCTTTTTTTTTTTTTTAGTACTTGGTATAATCGCATATCTTTCTTGGTTTCTCTTTTGGAAAATTGATTTGCCAACATCCCAATATAAGATCATCGCAGAAATATACTTCGCATCTCCCAATTGATCTAGCGCATCATCAATTCTTGGTAGTGGATACATATTCTATTTCATAATCTTGTTCAGCTTTTGATAATTTTTCATCACTTGATTAGAGCCATCTTTCTCTTCACATAAGAATCAGACTTGCTCAGGGACTCAACAACGGAACTAGAAGCCCATGCTTCACTAGTTTGCTGATTTCTTCCTCCACTACTCTTTGGTCGCCTTTGACCATCAAATCAGTCTCATCCTGATTGGTAAAATTCCTGGTATTGAGCTTGTGGATCACATCTCTAACGCATCCCAAATCATTGTCATCCTGGGTGATTACTTCCCAATAATTTGAACAATTTAAGCACCTCCTCTTGCTGTCCTTCTGTCAGATCAGCGAGCTGCTCTTGATCAACCAATAGATTGATAGTCTTGGTTACCCCAGTCAGTAATCCCATTTCATTGATGGTTCCAAAATCGTGGAATTTCCTCAGTTTGGCCATCAGGATTAGGTGAACAAATGTGACGATCTGGTTCTTTTTAATCTTCGTCAGTTTTTCACTTAAAATTGCCAGGAGAACTCGAAGTTTTCCATTGCACAGCATTATTTTTAAGGAGCCACCCAAGGCTCTACTCTGGACTTCTTCCAGAGGCTTCTGAACTCCCCATACAGCAGCTCCGGTATCTCTAATGTCAACCCCATGTCAATTATTATTTGTGATACTGGCGGTATAGTTTTTGCATTCTTGATCCGCAGTGATAGTTTTTGATTTTCAAGGATTTCCATTGGCATCTCTCGTCACATCCGGTTAGCTAGTTGGTATTTAGTTGAGACAATGTCATCGTTGTATATCTTATTAATGAAGTTATTTCTCCTACTCAGTGGAGCTTCATCATGCTTTTGATAGACCAATGATAACGTCTGACTTAATATGATCAACATATTATCCTTAAAATTACATTTAACTCCTTACTTTTGTAGAAATATCATCCCAACCAGAATATCAAAGTTTTGGTTGGCTAAAACTATCGCTGGTGAAGAAAACAACAAAGAACCAAATTGAAGTGGTAGAGTGCTGTACGCTCCACATGAGGTGGTGGTATTTGGCTCAGATGTCCCATACTCTTTCTTGTGTCAAATTAGGCGAGATCTTCATCCTTTTCAACAACTTGGTCAAGAAAATATTAGTGGCGCTCCACTGTCAATAATCGCCCTCACCCATACTCAATTCATCACCATATCTATATAAATACACTCAGAGTATTGTAAGATAGTTTTTTGAGTGTAGCGCGCATTATTAGCTGAATTGAGGGTGTATTATTTGCGCCAATAATTCATGAATTGATTCCTTGATCGCGCTGAGGGGGATTGACAGGTTAGCCTCATCTAATCATACTTCAATCAATCCTTCAGGATTATCTGTGGCTTGATCTTGTCCGCTAGTTGTCAGGAGTATGGCCAAGCAACTTCTTGAATTATCTCAGGGTTGGTCCTATTCACCCAGGATCTTGTTACTGCATTCACGTCCAAATTAACTTCTTGGTACAGCTGATCCTGGACATCTTCAATCAATGAACAGATCACTGATGTCAATTTCATTGTGCATAATATCAGGAGAAACAGGTTTTTCATCAGCTCTAGACTTTTCCCATATAGGCTGTTGGCCCTTTTCCTGACCTCTTTGCAGTTGCAGACTCTTTTTCTTAAACCACGTTAATTTGATCTTTGGGTTCTTAAAGTGCACAGCAAAATGTACCTTTCCTCCACACTGGTAACAGACTTTACTCCTTCTTATTAATCCATTAAAAGTCTTCAGGCTTATTCCCAAGCAAAGTTCCATTATTCATCTCCTTAGCACCCTTGCTCCCCTTTGTGAGATTCAAATTTTATATTGGAATTGATTTTGAAACTTCACTTTAAGGCATTGAAGGTAGCTCCCAATATTTTCAAATTGTCTATCATCTGAGAGGTGGTAATTTCCATTGCAAACATGGAATACATCATCTGATGCAAATTGCAACGGGGCCAAAGTGTCACTTGTAGTGCAATCTGGGAATTGAAATTATCCAGAACTTTCACTCCAACCAGGATTTGTGATTCCTGGTAGAAACAGTTGGCAAAGATTGATAAGGATTTATCTTTATGGAAGTTAATTCCCTTAAACTCTTGTTTGCACTTTAACATGCACGTTGGGATTCTGAATTCCTACATAATAGCCGCTTTGGCCTCTGCATACGACCAGATGTCCCCCTCTAGATGGGGCAACATTAGGTTTTGACAATTAAAACTGGGAAATTCATCACTGAAATCCTTTTGATGATTGCTGTATTCATAAATTGTCATATTGTAAAAACGGAAAAATGCAAAGGGCGTTGTCCCAAGGGAAAGTCAGCAATTTTCTGTCACTTTGAATTCCTTAAGGTTTCTCTAGCCACCTCTCTTGGTTCAGCTATTTGGATTACTTGGGAAGTATTTTTGGGTATCATCTACAAAATAGGGTTAAAAGTGGGTGGCATGTTTCTTGGGGTAGTCGTCTTTCAAACTAGTGTCTGGGGAGTTCCTTCTTTGGCATTAGTCACCGCATATTGCTCACATTCGCATTTGTTAGTCTTCAACTCTTTGACTTGTTTAATCAGCTGCTCAATATCTGTGCTGAATACTATTAAATGAATGCAATCCACTTCACGCTCCATTTATGGAATAAGACTTCTCAAACTAAGTCCCCTTATTTTTCTCAATGAAGTTACTTTTCCAAGTAACTAATTTCCAAAAACTTACATTATTAACCCCTTCCTCCATCTTGGCGAATCTTTCCTCCAAGACAGCGAATTCTCAATGATCTGCCAATTTCATGGCATTCAGGTCAACAGTTGCCAACTCCGTCCATAGTTTTCTTATTTTATCCTTATATGACATCACGTTATAATATTTTCTACTCAACTTCACCCCTGTAGTGAGCACGAATTGCTAAAATTTATAGGCTTTCTGATTATTCTTAACTAATAACCCCTATAAATGTAAAAACTGAACATGCTCGTTATTGTGCAATTCTCTGAATTGTTTGATAGTGAAATATAATCATTGATATTAGTATGGAGACTATTATCCTTAGTTGAAGTAAAGTACTAGAATTTTGTCCAACGCTCATCCAGTTCTCCTCTCAGTAATACTTATGTCCTGAATATGAAATTCGTTCCCTAATACTACCTAAGTCGATCTATGCTCAGATCCCTGTTTACAGTTTCTCTTTGTTGACACACTGTTGGAAGCAATCCCTGATTCAATTCAGCTTCTCTTCTCTGAATCTCAGCTCAGATCCTTACTCTTTATCCTAAAGAGTCTCTCAATTAGAGCACACAGTAATAATTTGCTTGAGAAAGAATAGAACGTAAATTATATTATGATAAAGTAAATTAAGAGAATACTTTGGTAAAAATGGTCTTTTTATTATTATTCTTTAAGGAATTTATAGTGGGAACTTAGTGCCCAACCCTCAGTTGGCAGCTCTTTGATAATACGGCAGACATTGCCATTGCTTTACCCATCCTCGTCTCACCAGCAATAGTATTCCCCATACTGGTTAGTATACTGTCATTGGACATCCTCAAGACCTAAAATGGAAAGAGTCAGAAAACGTGTCCCTAACGTTTTCCTCTCAATCCCAGTGAACCAACTATACTTGTTAAGTGACTGATTAGGTAATGAGACTTGTTACCCATTAAGGCAGGTCACAAACAACTGATTAATTTGCTAGTTGCAAGCAGTAACACTCGTCTCAAATTTGATCCTAAACTCCCAATTGGTCAGTGAATAAACCCAACGGATACCAATATGTACACCTGATAGTTAATTATTGATCAACTACAATATTCCCCTATTTCGTCAGCAACTCTGCCTGACGAGATTTTAAGAATTTTTTCAGATCAATTGCGATGGATCTGACCCAGGCAAATAACCTAAGTTCCCCAAACATTTTTACCCCAAAATCAGGGTCAACTGATATCCAATTTACTTCAAATTAGAGAATTATTCCCTAAAAATCCCTGGTAATCTAGTCAGCTGGGAATATGGGCAAAATCCTAAAACACCCTCTGCAGCAGGCTGAGGGCCCATGAACCCCATGTGTGTGGACTTCATCATGGAGCTCCCACCCTCCTGTGGCTCAGATGCTATTATGGTGTTGTAGACCAATTTACCAAGTATTTACTCTTTATCCCCTGCCTCTCATATTTAATTCAGTGGAGACCGCAAATTTATTCGTCACTCATGTCTTTGCCATGTTTGGTCTTCATAAAGAGATAGTGAGTGACAGGGGACCCCAGTTCACTTCTAGGTTCTGGGAAGAGCTGTTAACCCTCCTCAACAATAAGCCCTGCAGATCTTACGCCTATACCCTAGTCTGATGGACAGACTGAGCGGGTGAACCAGATACTGGAGCAGTATCTGCTCTGTTATGTGACGGCCTCAAAAAACACCTGGGTCAAGGATCTTCCCCTTGCACAGTTTGCGTACAACAATTCCCTCCATTTTTCAACCAATCTCTCCCCTTTTGAGGCCACCCTGGGGTACAACCCCTCCTTACAAGTTGGTCCCCGGCGCCTCTCAGCAGTTTCTGCAGCTGAGGACCGCGTAAGCTCACTCCACGAGACACATAAGCTGGTCCATGAACATCTGACGGAATCCATTGAGGACTTCAAGAAGTTTGATGATTGGAAGCGCCTCCCCAAACATGAGATTAAAGTCAGCTCCTTTTCATGTTGGACACCCGCAACCTCCCCTGAAAGCTCCCATTCAAAAGCTAGCAGCCAAATGATCAGGACCCTATAAGGTTGAGAAGGATTTTAGCAATGGTGCCTACCTTTTGAATCTGCCTGCACATTGGAAGCAGCATAATGTCTTCCATACCTCCCTCTTGACTCCCTTCTTAGAGGAAGGCCAACCTCTCTGGAGCCCATCGATGTTGGGGACTTCCAAGAAGTGGAGATGGAGGCTATACTGGCTTTCTAAAGGTCCCGCCGATCTATTCAATACCTAATCTCCTGGAAAGGATACCCCTCGTATGTGAACAGCAGGGTAGTTCACGAAACTGTGCAAACTGCAAGGACCTGGTGGAGGAATTCCACACTTCCCACCCTGCGGCCCTCATTCGCCACAGAAGATCGCTGCCATACTTGCCATAATGCTCCCAGAGAGGCACAAAAACTACGCATTGTCCCATGCCCCAGGTGATGGAATCCTTCCAGTCAAAAAGCATGGGTAGTGTAAGTCCTGGAGACCAACCCTTACACCTGGATAGGGAGCAATACCCCTTTTGGATAAAAAGGGGCCCTAAGGCCCAAGTGGACCCCCCGTCGCAGTTAAGTGACTTACACGTTGTAGACAAGCGTTGGTTGGCCTCTCTCCCCCCAAGAATAACCTATTCCACCCCTCCCCCCACCTTAACCCTGGTAAGTTTGATAGAGGGGGTCTGCGGAGCTGGTGCAAGTCAGGGGCCATGGACAGGCCCTGGGACCCCCACTCCGCAAGAAAATTATGCCAAAAATATGAGGAAATCTTCTGCACTGAACTCAGTACCCAGTCTGCAAATTGCAGACTGGTAAAGCTGGTCCATACTGGCTGGCGCCGAAGGTTGATTCAAGGCATATTCAGATCTCAGACCAGGCATCAAACTAGCCAGATCAGTTGCCTCAACTCTCCGGGATAGATCTGGGAAGTTCAGATCAAGTTAATAGCCCGATTGAGAGTTCAGACCAGATCTTGTATATAGATCAGGTCAGCTGCCATAAACATCCAGGATAAATACAGGAAATCTGAATCATGTGAGCAGGCTGAATAGAATGACCAGGGGCCAGATTGGCACCGTTGACCTGGGTTAGGCCCAAAAATGTGAAAATTTTATTAATTTTTTTTTCTGCTAAAGCTTTGAGCATCACACCACCACCCTCCCCACTAGCCAACTAGATCCTATCACTGACCCCAAATGATAATACTATACCCTCTCCCTTGCAATTATCCCATTATTTAAGGCAACTGCGCTTTCCAGGAATGTTGTCATTTCTTTTTCTTACTTTCTCATGCTTTGCACCATATTTGTATTTTATACTCCGCTCAGCTTGTTGTGGCCTCCATCCACCTTTCCTTTTCTTATTTAAAAATTCCGCCAACTAATCTGACAAATCGCGCTGTTGCCCAGATTCTCATTCTTTTATTTGCTGACTGGATTATCCAGTTGGTTGGCCCCACCATGCAGCCGCGGATCATAAACTTAATAAACCAGCTCACCCAATTGACAGAACTGCTTCCTCATTCATTCTTGCACATCTGTCAAATGTGATTCCGTCCATCTGTTCTGCTGCGAGCTTCTCAGAAGCTGCTCCCCCATTGGAGCAGAGCCAGAGCAGCTCTGCTTCACTGATTGCAGACTTAGGATCCCTACCTGGCCCGTTTTCTTATGGTCCTGCCTGACTGTGAGCCTGGAGTACCCCGTTCAGAGAGAGCTTAGCCCCAAGATCCTTGTGGATTCCATCCCCTCTGCTCTCACCCCTGATTGTGCAGTGGCCCTTGTGCCGCCAATTGTTGGTGTGCAAGCTCACTTGTTCAAATCTGAAGGCCAGCAACAGTGAACCTTGGAGGAGTTGGCATTCTCCCTGCCTCACACGCCCATGGGGTGCCACCACAAGACTTTTGGTTGACCTCATTACAACCATCTGGTTTGCCTAGGGGGCCTTCAGTATGTTATTGAACTTTTGCTTCCATCACATCCCCAATAGATCTCCACTCATACAAGTCGTTTAGACTGCTGTGCCTATGGCATTCTGGGTCTCCACTGGGTGCTCACGCATCATGATTGGGAACCCAGTCTAATTCTTATCAGCTGAATCTATGACAGGAATCCTCAAAATGATTAAGAAGACCATCGCCAGAAAAGACGTCATAGGTAATTTAATGGAAACATCTGCCGTTTCATGGCTGAGGCGCCAACTGAGGAGTTGGCGCCAAATTCCACCTATATTTTCCCTTTTAACTTTATAAAAAAATGATTCTTCAAGATTATTACTACTTTCAAGTAGTTTAAAGTTCTATAGATCTTCAGTTATTTACTGTTGTAGTACATTAATTATGACTCTTTTGTGTCTATAAAGAGTAAGGATTGGATATCCTTAGATGAAGAGTAGTCCTTTGACATGGATCTCTGCAAGCTCAGCGTGACAGAAACTAAGTTAAAAAATCTGAATTGAGAGTGGATTAAGTTCAGCCATAATAGGGAGGAAGTCTTTTTTTGCGAATCTGTATTTCGTGCATTTTTTTTAAGTTTAGCATTGGACGACATCTGAATTATTTGTTTAACTACAGATAATAGTCATCTCACTATTATTACTCATCTCTTATCAAGCAACGCAAACTTTTGAACATAACCTAAAGTGCGCAATTAAAGCTGAAAACTATCAGTCAAAACCAGTTTAAACATTTAGGGGCTCACTATAGGTGGTAGTTGAGTAAAGGCAATCTATGATTTCATATAAAAGAAGAGATTTAAGAAAATGTGGACAGAATTTGCAAAAGTCAAAAAAAACTTATTTTTTCCAATCATAGAGCATTCGCTGCCTTAGAGGAGAAATTTACTAAGATTGAGGTAGGAGTAGAAGAAGTTTTCTAATTCAGCAATGAGTTATTCAGCAAATTAATGACATTGGAAAACAAAGAAGATTTGATCAAACTAGCCTATATCCTGAAGATGGAATGTGAAGCGGTTTGCGTTTGTTTGCAATCACTCAGGTCAGACATGGTACGTTTAGTGAAAAAAAGTTTATGAACTTAAAAATTAGAGATGTGAATGTGAACCTTATACAGTGACCAACACTAAAGAAAAGACCCCTAGAACTACAGTTGAAAAGTTGATAACTCCTAGGAATATGCTGACAGCATTCACTACTATTTCAAAGATAAACCCCGAGATTACTCCTCAGGTCAGTTGGGTAGCCAAGCTGAGAGTGGAAGCTGTTGGGAAGTTGATATGACTGAATGATATGCTACCCATATCAGCAGATTGGAGGGGGATCGAGATGAGCCTTGAGATTTATGAAAAAGGGATATGTCAGGAAGTTGATATGACTAGATGATATGCTACCCATATCAGCAGATCACAGGGGAATTGGGTTGAGTCTCAAGATTTATGAAAAAGGGGATACATGAATTATACTTGAGCAAAGTGAGAACATTCAGCGAATCAAGAGGAGTCACGCCAAGATTTGATATGAGTGAGAGCAACTCAAATAGGATAAAGAATAAGAAGATACCAAGCCAAGGATGGAAGCTTTTCTTTCTCGTAATAATCACATTAGTTACTACAATTTGATTCAGACAGAAAATTTGGATAATCAAACACAGGAAAGATGGGTGACTCTATCAATAAAAATAATACAACATGGGCGAGCGTCGCAGCAAGTGGTTCACTTAACGGTGCAACTAAGGGCAAGAAATGCCCTGGAGGGGGACCAGGAACCCAATCTGCAAAGAAATTGTAAACTCAGACACCGTCTGAGTTTATGGTATTCACTGTAAATCACGCGCAATATATGTATATTCAGTTAAACCAACCCTTATCAAAGATGGAACATGGGATCAGACTCTTCCTTGGGGATGAGTCACCGACCCTGTGGGAGAAAACATGTGAGGCACAGCCCTCACTTTTCCCTCATGCAGTGTACGTAGCCACCAACAACATGGGCTGTAGCTGGATTTATATTGGTTTTGAAACAGTCAATGAAGCTCATGCCGCAGCAAAAGTCTGTGTGGAAATTGCCCTCCCCCAAGGGCAAAAAAATTGTGCATACCACGCGCACCAGATGGAACAAAGCGAAAACTTTGTTCAACTCTTTTGACTCGCTCCACAATAACCTTCCTTGTAAGGTAATCGAGGAGGAGCTCCGCAAAGGTCTCATGGCCTATGGAGAAATTCAGCAACTCGAATTACAGTGATTTCGCCTGATGCCCAACCTGTGCATGGGCAAAGCTATTGCTGTAATCAATCCCTTCCCAGAAGTGGAAGAGGACTTATCCAGAATGCCCCGCACAGCAGAATTTCACTTTGTAGATGGGAGCCAGTCAGCCGCATTCTGTATTACACTGGAGCGCGCAACACTCATTTGCAACCTCTGTGGCTCACTGGGCCACAAGGAACACGCATGCCCTGTGAAAGAGGGCTTAATGGAAAACAATTATTGTGAGGAAGCAATGAACGAAGATAACAAAAACTTCGCCAAAATGACTGATGGTCACCACCCATTCCGCTGGGGTGAAGATGGACTATACTCCATTGTGGACCCAGTTACAAGAAAACAATGTAAAGCAGCACAAAAAGCCTGCAAGCAAGCAGCGGCCGAAGCGGTGGCACACACGGAGTCCACCATTAACCTCAGACAAATTTGGGAGGATATTTTGGATATTCACCAAACCAACCAATCAGAACAATATGCCCAGGTCGAAAATTTTCACAGTAAACAGAATGAGTCACAAAGCGACATCAGTCATGCACATATTGAGGAACAATGCAACTGCAATTTGGGTGAAAATGCGGTGCACAATTCACCAAAGTTGAACCTCAAAAATACAAAATCCAATCAACAATCCGCATCAAATCAACATGAGACCTGTGCAGGAAAAGTTGACGCAAAACCAAAAAATCGCAATTCCATTGAAACATTGGGTCAGATCAAAGGAACCAACAATGGCAGTGAAAGAATTGGAGTACAGACGTGGAGCATGGCCAAAATGAGCTGTGGTGGGATAGGGCCAGAGGGCCCTCCCAACCGCTCCTGAGGCGCCACGGGCACCTCAGTGTCAATAGGGATGTTAAACATCGCAGGAGCCAGGGCTCATACGTCCCAAGCCAAAAAGCTAGCATTCCTGCGAAAAAACCCTTGTAGACATCTTGGCCATCCAAGAAACCCACTGTCTACAAGGTGAAGAAGAATCCTGGTCAACCAGGGTCACACCATCACAATCAGTATGGACGTCTCACTGAGGGGTGATCGTCCAAAACAACAAAAAATTTAAAATTACAAATTCGTCATCACACTTGCATGGTCGAGTCTTGGTAGCAACAATTATGTGCCAAGAGAAAATAATTTTGATAGCATGTGACTATGCACCGTGCACTGCAAAGGAGAGAAAACAATTTTTGAAAACAATCCTACTCTCACCCTCCCACCAGATACCATTACGTTAGGCGATTTCAACTGCTGGGATAACCCCAATACAGATCAATGGCCTAATCCCAGGGGATACCCAACTGGACACATTGAATTCCGCACAATGAAGGCATCTCTTGGCTTACAGGATGTTCTTCCCCCCAATTCACCACTCCTTCCCCACATGACGAAGCCCAACATATGTGAGGGAGCGCTCATATCAATGAGTCGCATTAGCCACATCCTCATCCCACAATCCCACTGCTCAAGAATCTCCAAAATTTATAACAAAAAAGATTAATTTTTCTGACCACCAATTAGTTATGGTGCAGTTAACGTCAACCCAATTTCACACACAGTTGTCACCTTGGAGAAAGCTTCACCCAGAAAATATAAAATTGCCTGAGATATCTGACTGGGTTGAAAACAAGGCTACAAACCCAGAATTCACAATCCCATTCACTTTGGATCCCATCGGAACATGGGAAAATTTCAAAAGGATTTAATCAACAAAACCCAACATATTGCATCATGCAAGTACACCGCGGACACAGCCACAATCAAGCGTACCTTGGCGGAACTAGACCACCTGGAAATAAATACTCTGAGATCTGGCTATAGCCCTAACTGGGGATTCAAATGGGCAGAAATTTCTGCCTGACTTAACAACCTCATCTTTGAACACCAACACAGAATCAAAGTATCGAACAAAGGCAAGTTCATAAAGGAAGGCGAAACCTGTTTGACATACTTTTTCCGCTAATTCCACTTCCGCAGAAACCAGCCCACATGCACACAGGTCCGCAAGACCAACGGCACCATGGCAACTGACCCTGAGGAGGTCAAGGTGGAAGTACACCTCTACTACACCAAATTATATCATGAAACACCAACAGATTCACAAAAATTAAAGAATTTATACAAACTGCTGAGATACAAAGTACACCACCAAATTACAATATACTATCCCTTATTACATGGGAGGAGCTTTGGGAGACAATTCGTGGTGCAGCACATAGGAAATCCCAGGGCCTGATGGGATACCCTACGAATTTTACAAAAAAATATTTTCAACAAATTGCCCCCCTCCTTTTGGCGTCTATGAACCAGAGCTTATTAGAAACACGCCTACTACCAAGAGGCCATGAATCTTACGTTATAACCTTGTATAAAAAGGGTGACAAGTTGGACCTGGCCAACTGGCGCCCAATTGCACTCTCCAACACTGACACAAAAATTCTAACAAAAACTTTAGCAGCTAGATTAGGCGCAATTGCATCTGACGTCCTATCACCCAACCAGTTTGGGTTTATACCTGGGCGTTCAATCTGGAACAACATACACCCTGTTGCAAACATTTGCCAATCCAAAGCAACTGGTTCCCTGGTCTTCTTGGATCAGGAAAAGGCGTATGACCGTGTTATCTGGCCATACCTAAAAGAATGTCTACATGCCTTCAATCTCCCACCAAGAATTATAAAATGGGAGATACTCCTAACAGAATCTGAAACCATGGCTGTATGCGGCCCTAATTCCTAACAAACAAGATTAAACCACACAGAGGGCTCAAACAAGGGGATCCCCTCAGCCCACTTCTATACAATTTCAGCTTTGACCCACTCCTACGAGTATCTGACTCACGTCTCATGGGGATAACCGCACAAGGACAATCAACAGTCAAGATACTGGTCTTTGCGGATGACTGCGTAGCAGTTATAGCAAACAATAAAGATGCCCGACAGCTGGAATGCACTCTAGAGGAATACTCCAAGGTGAGCAATGCATCGCTCAACAAAAGGAAGACAGAAATCATCCTCTTAGGCAAATACACAAACAATTGGGCCACAACATCAGAACCTCATGCCAACACACGAAGAAAAAACCCAATCATTTTACCCTTTGCAACACCTCCCACCACCACTCCTGTCCGATACCTTGGAATCTGTCTAGAATCAGGGAGATATGCTAATGATACAATGGAAAGCAACCTGTTACAACGGGTATCCAAACGCGTTGCCACCCTCAAGGGAAGAACCCCAGGACTAACAGGACGAGTTACAGTTGCTAACTCGCTCATCCTCCCAATACTGTGGTACCAGGCCCACGCAATAGCCTTCTCACCTACCTTTATAACCTCAATCCGCGCGCTTATCCAGGGCTGGCTGTGGCCTGGCTCTCACACTCCTATACGGATGGAAACACTATTTGGACCACGCTCAAGCGGAGGATGGGACTAATAGATATTGAGAGCCACGCCAATCACATCTTAGGTACCTGGATAAAGGAAATTCTTGCTCCAGACCTCCCGCAACAACATTGGTCCAGAGCAGCAAGGACTAACTTTGCACAGGCGCTCAAATGAAACAACCCACATAGTCCACCCAGACTACTTTCATACCTTGACAAGCACCCTACTGCAGCGGGTCCACATGGAACCTCCCCTCATTTCAAACATATCCTCCGAACTATTCGCTGTATGGGGTGGACCATAGAGGTCATGGGTACTATACAGGAAGGGGACGACTTAGCCCCCAATTCAAATTAAGAAACCCAGAAAACCACCCCCAGAGAGATATTCTCGCAACAACCCCAAGCATAGCTAGGATAGAATACCTAGATATGTTAGACATTCCCTATGATTTAACCACACAGAAAGCAATGTGGAAAATGACTCACCACCCACCCTACAGCCAAGGATAAGAGAAAACGCCTGGCGGCGTCTGAGAAGGACCTATAGGACGGCGGACCATTCCAAATCCCTTACAAAACATGTGCAGTATGTGGAGGGGAGGGATCCCTACATCACCATTTAGAAACATGCCCCCCAACCAAAGCTATATGGCAGGAAGTCGCACGCCTGCTTAAGATCCAAAATGAACAAGAATATCGATATCAAAGAGCACCTTTGCGCTCCATATTGAGTCACCAATCCCATCTACCCTCCATTCCATAATAATACCCATTGCAATGTGTACAATCCACACATTGCATTAGATGCGTTCAAGGGCACGGTCCCAACCATTCATGGGGTTATTAACAGATTCCATGTTCACTTACTGGAGCACTTCCAAGCCTCGCTCTATTGATATATGAGACCAAGGCAAAAAGCGTTCATAGAATCATGGTTCCCACTCTGGTTCCTCCACACAGACCCTTTCCTTCACACCTGTTCCATAGCAGGGTAAAACCCCTAGGAATAGTGCACCAACATCCCATACCTGGCAATCCCGCTGGCAACAGGGGTAACTTGAGTACCCTGGGGTGCCTAATTTCATGTTTGTCAATTATTTCCTTAGTTTTATGTATATTTGGTAATGTCCGCCCCCTGGTTGGCTTACCTCAGTTAAATAAGATACCAAGACAAGGATGCATCCAGCTGGGGAATTGAGGTATAAAGAGCCTGATAGAAGATTACAGAGGGGATAGTTGATTATGAGGAAAGGATGTGCAGAATGGTCTGAGAGATATCTGATAATAAAGAAAGAAATAAGGGGCAATAGCTCCATATATATTTTATTTAGTCTTATTATAAGAATTGGCAATCCTCATATTGTTCGATTGGGTTGCTCAGTGGCTATACCCTGTGCAAATCCAACTCAGTGACAGCGGACCTAGACGCTGAGAAATTAACAGTGGTGCTCATTGCAGGGGCCACTTAGCAACTCTAACGGGGAAAATATAATGACAAATCCTCATTTATACCGACATAACCTGATTGGGTTCTGAGCATGGCATGCTGAAGATGCTCAGAGGACACCTAACTCAGAACCAACGTTGTTTACTGTTACCAAACCAGGGGATGATGAAATTTCTATTACTGTGCAATTTGAGAATCGCCCGGAGCTAATGACTAACCAACACAGATGCTCTACAAATGTGACTCCACAACAACTAAGAATTATTATGGAATGGTTGTTGCGCAGGTATCGCCTATATGATGATGAGAGTGGGGAAAATGCCATGAGTCTGTTTTATAATCAACGCAATCAAGAAAATTGATATGTGCTGTACATATCTTACTTGGATGCCACTACTATGGGGTTAACTCGCCACCTCGGTACTCATGGAATCAAGGAATACTTAGTCACTTATGTGCAACCATCAATTTTCCAGCTGCTACGAGTTCTGTCTCGTCATAACATTAAAATTGGAGATCTGTTGCGTTTTTCCTAAGCATAACAGCACGATACTCGCCTCTTGCTGGACCATCTTGATCATTTATTCTCAGAAATACAAGGGGCACTGGCACAGATTGATCATCATGTCGGTGATGTTTGCCATTGATTGGACCTTCTAGTACCACAGTTAAACTCAGAATTACCTTGAGTAATAAGAGAGCTATTGGAACAGCATGGCCTATCCATGAGAGTGGATTCAGTACGTGACAACCTTGGAGAATAATACAGGGCGCTGTATGATGGAGCTAGCCAAATGGGTGGAAGCTCTTGAAGCCTGATTGCTCAGCTCAAGGAAGGAATGACCCTGATGGAAACTGCAAGTGGCAGCCCAAGTCAGATCTCTATTGACAGAATTAGATCAACTCCATATTGAATGGGATACCCAGGAAATTCTGATAAAGCACTTATTCTTAGGTCAACGTCCACTGAGTACCTCCAACTCATTTGTCAAGTTACACAACTAGAAGTCATTAGTCAGGCGGAATGCCAACAAGCCTCCTCTCCCCTATCAGTGAGACAAGTGAGTATGCAGACATGTAAGACCGCATTGATACCCTTTGTCAGGCCAATGAGGAATTGGCATGAGTACAATCCTTCCTTGTTAGCCAAATAAACAACATAAAACCAGCAAGCAGAAAAAGCCAGACAACAATAAACCCGCATGCAGAATAGAATTGAGGAAGTTCTTTTACGATTACAAACTATGGAACAAACACTGAATGAGGAAAAGGAATTCCGCTGAAAATTGCAACAGCAATATAACACATTGCAACGTGAATAGAAGGATGGACGGTGAAGATGTGCTGCAGTCAAAATGGAACAGATGATTAGCAAACAGTTCTCAGGGCATACCGGAGCTGTGGGAAATAGGGCAGTTAGTGGCAACTTGGGGGAAGAATGTTATGGATCAGCAAACAAGTATCCATTGGGTTGTACGATGGACCCCCCACATAATGACACTTTTTCTGATTTTTCTTTGACGAGCTCAAGCTCATCTAGATGGCGGCATGATAACACACCAAATGATGGTTCCCACAGTCGCTCTGAACCGTTTTCCTGCCCCTTGCAGCTGAACCTGAGAGCTGATTTCATCCGTATTGAAAAGTTACCTCCTTTCAGTCATAACAGAAACCTAAACGGGTTTTTTAAACGTTTTGAATTCTCTGTGGAAGGGGCTACCGATCAATGGAAAGCGAAGTTGTTACTGTCCGCTTTATATGTGGAAAGCGATGACCAAGTAACCTGCTATCTTCCAGATAGCTCAGTGTCTTAAGCCCAAGTAAAAGCAATAGTTATACTGCTGTTCAGAGGCGCTAACATAATGTCTTAACGAAAAGCCAAATTTATGACTATACAGTTTAATCAAAATGCGACCTTGTCAGAATTTTCCGAGCGTTTTTCAGCGGAAGCTCAAGTTCTACTTGGGTCTAATAATTTAACCACTGAGGATGTAGGTATAGCGATGATGATGGCAGTCAAACCATATCAGGAACTATATAATGCTATGTCCCATATGTTGGATGGGGATACTAACCTCATATAAATTGTGAATGTCTTATGACAACTTTCTGCCATGAACAGTGCCCCCAATGTAGCCCAAAAACCCTCCATTGCCCCCGCTCCATCCTTTTCCAAATATTGGGTGCTGCAACTGGGTTATCAGCCGCTGGAATGTAATCGTTGCTCATATGAGTCATTAGACCCTTTCCATCCCATGTACTCTTCACCATATCAACCGCGACTAAGGAACCTTACAAGCAATTCTCGCCCTGGTCCTTCAAGCCCGAATTATATACGTACACCTTTCACAAAAACTTGCTTCCAGTGAAGACAAAAAGGACATTATGCAGCCAACTGCCCTAGTAAGCTACAAGTGTACGCAATGCCAACTATGAAAACTGAGCAGGGAAAAGCTTGAGCGGAGTAGAGATGGGACGCTCTACCTCCGCTGAGCTCAATTCACTTGTCCCTAATACCTGCCAAACAACTTTACGAGTAGAAATCAAACCTCAATTGGATGATTAATTATACCAGCAGCTTTCGCTGGATACCCATGCTTCTGCTTCTGAAAGTAAGAGTTCACCCAATCAGGCTGAGCTCCGCCAAGATGTGCAGAAACTATACGCGTGGCAAAAAACTGGGACATACTGGCTCCAGTAATTTGGATTCTTTGCTGAATGTCGCTCCTTTATTAGAGGTTAACATAGCTATTTTGGTGGAAAGAATTGCTAGGGAGTATCCTCAGGTCAGCAAGAGTATTTCTTACTTTTTAAGTAACACCAGACCTTTTATGTACAAGTAATAAACTCTGATGATTCCTCTTACCTGGAATGTAAAGTTGTGACATATTCATTCAAAAGACAAAAATCCGCTTGATCACAGACATGGGAGCACCAGTGAACATAGACTTCACCCAGTTAGTGGCCAAACTTATGCTGAAACCTGATGTGGACCATTGAGTAGTATACAGAATGGCAGGAACGCATAGCACTGTGTCAGAGGGAGCATATAGCGTGTTGCCTCTACAATTTAGTTCAGTCCAGGTGTCTGCTCCAGCGGTGGTTTTGCCAAATAACCACTACAATATGTTAATTGGTGCAGCTTTCATGAGGAAATTTGTCGTTGTGATAGATATGGCAGAAGAAACCTTTACTATGTTTGGCCAACATATTCCAGTCTATTTTTCTTCTAGGGGAATCCCAACAGATCCAGTCCACTCCGGTCAGATCAATCTCACATACAGTGATGGAGTAATCCCTTTTTGCTATCAGCGACTAAGTCAGCAGACTAAGGTCTTCCCCAACCTGATATATGAGTATAAAGGAATCCCGCTTTGAGCAACACGCCCTTTAAACTTACCGTCTGGACACCAGGGCATAATAGGGACTGGGCTCAAAATTGAAGTTCCTAAGGGACTGTATGGAGAAATCCTGGCGCCTCACCAGCACTTGCAGCTAGAACCACATGTGGCTCCGGGGCTATTGTTTTCTGGGAATGGGGAGGTGAAGATGTTGCTTGTGAACCTACAGAAGGAAACAATAACAATTAGGCGGCACCAAGTGGTGGATTACCTACACTTCGTCCCTATTGGAGAAGTTTGGCAAATTCATGACTTTGGATCATGGGAAGATCTCGGACTACCAGCTTGCGCCTCGTTTGGTGTACTGACTGTAGTTCCACAAGAAGCTCTCACAGGACTATCAGTGGATCAGAAAGATAAGGCTATGGCCTTTATTGAAATGTATCAGAATATTTTTGCCAATAATGATCATAACTTGGGATGCACTCAAGGAGTGGTACATCAGATTGATATGGGGGATCACCCTCCCATTTGTTCGCGTCCTATTAGATGTTCTAGAGCAGCGGAAGAGGTTGTCTCAGATGAAGTGGATAAGCTTATCGAGCAAGGGATTCTAGAACCATCAAACAGTCCATAGGCATCACATGTGCTCATTGTAAAGAAGAAGGATGGCACAAATTGGGTGGTTATCAACTATCATAAACTCAATAATGTCATGAAGAAGGATTCTTACCCTCTTCCACAGATTGATGATGCATTAGACCGATTGGGTAGGGCAAACTATTTTTCCACCATGGATCTGATCTCGGGTACTGGCAGAGCAGATTTCTACCAATGGAACGGGAGAAATTTGTGATCATCACCTCAAGGGGGTTGTTCCAGCCAACGCGCATGCCGCAAGGATTAAGTCTTGCTCCTGCTAAATTCCAGCATACCATGGATACAATTTTAGGTGATTTAAAGCTGTCCTATGCCTTAGTTTACCTTGACGACATCAATATATTTTTGCAAACGTTCACAGAGCACCTGGCCCACTTGGAGCAAGTGTTTCAGCGCCTCGCTGCCACTAATATCAAAATTAAGCCCTGGAAGTACCATTTCTTTAAAGAGCAATTGGAATGCCTCGGTTTTGTTGTGGATTTAAATGGGCTTAAACTGCAGCCAGATAAAGTGGAAGCAATAGGCAAGATGACTTGGCCAGAAAATAGATGAGACATTCAGGTGTTTCTAGGAATATTTGGTATTATTGACAGTTTATTGCCAATTTCAATTGTATTGGGCACCGCTTTTCAAGCTATTAAAGAAAAACGCTCCTTTTTTTGGACAGAATGATGCCAAAATACTTTTGATGTATTGCATACCATATTAGCAAGCGCACCCATATTGCAATACCCCAACTTCAATAGACTGTTAATAGTGCAAGCGAATGAATCCTTAGCTGTTATTGGAGCAGTATTATTCCAGAAGGATGATGACGGTGTGGAACATCCTGTCGCCTTCTGTAGTTGGAGCCTGAATTATCATGAACAGAACTACACCGTAACTGAGTGGGAGTGTTTAGTGGTGATCTATAATTATAAACAATTTTGGGTATATTTTCATGGGGTAAGAATTCAAGTAGTGATGGATCACGCTTCCTTGTGCTGGCTACAGAATCTGCATGAACCAGAAGGATGTCTCGCACTTTGGGCTTGAAGCTGCAAGCTTACAATTTTGAGATCTTACATCAACCTGGGGCAAAACATCAAAATACAGATTGTCTGTCTTGATTGCCCACAGTCGCTATCACAGCAGATCTGACTGATATAATGTATGAAAAAATGATGGTAATCAAATACCAGGATGAGCCGCCGCAAGTGATAAAGTTGTTAGATGGACTCATAAAGGGTACCTGCATGTGGGCAGGAGAACTATACAAGCGGATTGGAGACTTGATGCTGAATTTTCCTAAGCCTTCAAATAGACCCTCGATAATTATGGATGCTCACTGGGCTGTAGGCCATGGTGGTTTGCAAAAGACACTTGAGTTTTTACGACCCCAATACTTCTGGAAAAGCATGCATTATGACGTGCTGGAAACTATTAGCTGTTCCATCAATGTCAAGTTGAAAAACCTTTCCATAAGAAAACCACCTATTAATTAGTGAAGCCCCGGTTTGCATGGCACACCATTTCCATTGATGTAGTGGGACCTCTGCAGACTAGTGCCAATCAATACAAGTACATAATTGTCACCATCAATCATTTGACCCGATGAGTAGAGGCCAGGGCTATTAGTGACTTGGGCGCGGTTACCACTGCCAAGTTTATTATGGAATGTGTTATACAGCGGCATGGCTGTCCGCAGTTCATTATGACAGACAATGGAAACAACTTCACTTTGCATATCCTGCCAAAGTTAAATGAGTTAATGGCGATTTGCGGGGTTTTGACTACCCCTATCATCAAGAATCAAATGGGATGGTGGAGCAAGTTAATGGAACCCTAGTAAACATACTCCACAAATTGATAATGGGCTGGCCCTCAGAATGGAGTGCTTTTTTACCTACCGCTGTGTTTGCTTATAATATCAGCTACCATTCTGCCACTGGTAAGAGTCCCTTTCAACTGCTGTATGGACGACATCCAGCTCTGCCTGCCTTGTTATATTCATGTGTAGAGGACACTGGTGGTGTGAATCCTCAGTGATATCTGAGGCAACTCACTGATACATTGATCAAGTTACAAACTGAAGCCTACTCCACCAGTTTGGCTAAGAAAATTTATGACCAGGCGGCCGATCAGAAGCGTCAGAGTGGACTTCCATTGTTCGCTGAAGGGGATTATGTGTTATTCACTGATTAGAATGGATTCGGCCAAAAGAATAAGCTCTCTGACATTTGGGTCAGCCCATTTGAGATTATTGAGAAGACTGGTATGGATGTCTACACAATCAAGGAACCTGCGGGGGGCCAGATTATCAACCAAGTTCATGCAAGTTCCTTAGAGCGTACAAACAATAAAAGCCTATCATCCAGTCAAAGGGGGGTAATGTTGGGAAGTTGATATGACTGGATGATATGCTACCTATATTGGTGGATCATAAGGGAATAGGGATGAGTATCAAGATTTACAAAAAAGGGGATACATGAATTATAATCGAGCAAAATGAGAACATTTGGTGAATCAAGAGGAGTCATTCCAAGGTTTAATATGAATGAGAGCAACTCGAATAGGATGAAGAATAAGAAGATACTAAGCTGAGGATGTATCTGGCTGGGGAATCGAGGTATAAAGAGCCTGATGGAAGATTACAGAGAGGATAATTGATTACAAGGAAGAGACGTGTAGAACGGTCTGCGAGTATCTAATAATAAAGAAAGAAATAAGGGGCAATAGCTCCATATATATTTTATTTAGTCTTATTATAAGAATTGGTGATCCTCATATCATTTGATTGGGTTGCTCAGTGGCTTTACCTGTGAAAATCCAACTCAGCGACAGCAGACCTAGACACCAAGAAATTAACATGATACACAAATTATAATTGAGTGAACTGAGGACATTTGGCGAATTGAGAGGATTTATGCCGAGATTTAATACAAATAAGAGTAATTCAAAAAGGGAAGAAGCATAGAAGATTACTAAGCTGAGGATGCATCCAGCTGGGGAACTAAGGTATAAAGAGTCTCATGGAAAATTTAAGAGGAGGTCTTTTGAAGAGGAAAAGGGAACGCAGAAATGTCTGTGATTTATATTAAAGAAATAAAGGTAGAAATAAGGGGCGATAGCTCCATATATATTTTATTAAAGTTATTATTAAGTTGGCAATTCTCATATCTTCTGATTTGGTTGCTCAGTGGCTCATACCCTGTGCAAAACCAACTTGGTGGAATTGAGCCCAGAGCTGAGAATTAACAGTGGTGCTCACTACAGAGGGCCACTAAGCAACTGTAGTTGGAGAAACAAAAGCTAATTAATTTACAATGATGAGCCCTCATCTGTTCCAACACAACTTAATTGGATTCTGGGCGCGGTATGCTGAAGAAGCCTGGGAGGCTCCTAACCCTGAATTAACATAATTCACTGCTACTGTACCAGGGGATGATGATTTTATGATTAATTTGCAAATTGAAATTTCCTGGAGCTGATGACCAACCAACAAGGATGATCCAAAAATGTGACTCCTCAACAACTAAGAAATATTATGGAATGCCTGTTGCGCGGGTATCAACTATATGAGGATGAGATTGGGGAAAATGCCCTGAGTTTATTCCATAACTAACGCGATCAAGAAGATTGATACACGCTGTACATGTCTTATTTAGATGCAACTACTACGGGGTTATCTCGCCGCCTCAGTACCCACATAATTAAGGAATAGTTATTCGCTTATGTAAAAGGTTTAATTCTCCAGCTACTGAATGTTCTGTCTCGTCATTTTATTGAGATTGGAGATATATTATGGTTTGCACAAGCACAGCAGCATGATAACCGCCTTCTGCTTGACTGCCTTGATCATTTGTTTTCAGAAATGCTTGGTGCGCTGGAACAGATGGATCATCATGTTGGGGACATACACCGTCAATTGGAAGTTCTGTTACCACAGTTAGATTCAGAATTCCCTCGAGTAATAAGGGAACTGCTATCAGCATGGCCTATCAGCGGAGTAGATCCAGGTGTTTTAACCTTTAGGAATAGTACTGAGCGCTTTATGATGGAGCTAGATGAATGAGCGGAAGCTCTTGAAGCTGTGATTGCCCAGCTCACAGAAAAAATGACCCTGATGGAACAACAAGTGGCAGTCCAAGTTGGCTCTCTATCAGCTGCAGTAAACCAACTTTGAATTGAATGGAATACTTAACGAATGACAGATAACGCGCTTATCCTTCAGTCAATTTCTCAAGAGTATCTCCAGCTTTTTGTCAAGTTACACAACTGGAAGTCATTAGTCAGGCTTAGCGCCAACAAGCCTTCCCTCTTCCGCTTGGTGAGACAAGAGAGTATGCAGACATACAAGGGTGCCTTGATACTTTTGACGGGCCAATGATGAATCAGTATGGGAACAATCCTACCTTGTTAACCAAATAAATGCCGCCAATCAATAAGCGGAAAAAACAAGTTGACAGCAAAACTGCCTAGTGAATATAACTGAAGAAGTTCTTTTGCAAGTACAATCTGTGGAACAGCAACTGAACAAGGAAAGGAGAGTCTTCCAGGAATTGTAACAAATGTATGAAACGCAGCTACAAGAATTTCAGGATGGGCGGTGTAAATGTTATCAGGTTAAAGCAGAGAAGTTGATTAACAAACAGTCCACAGAGTGTACCAGAGCTGGGGGAAATGGGGCAGTTAGTGGTGACTCAGGGGAAGAATGTTATGGATCAGCAAATGAATATCCATTGGGCGGTACGGCGGACCCCCCACGTGACAGCACTTCTCCTGATTCCTTTTCAATGAGTTAAAGTTCTTCTGGCTGGCTGTATGATAATGCACCAAGTAATGGTTCCCATAGTCACTCTGACAATAATTCGCCTGCCCCTTGCAGCAGGAACTTAGAGAAAAGCAAATTCATTCATATCAAAAGATTACCACCTTTCAGTCGTTACAGGAACCTACACAGTTACTTTAAATGTTTTGAATTCTTTGTGGCTGGGGCTACTGATCAATGAAAAGTAAAATTGTTGCTGTCCACTTTAGATGTGGAAAGCGCTGATCAAGTGACCTGCTATCTTCCTAACAGCTTGGTATCTTAAGCACAAGTAAAAGCAATCATTATCCAGTTGTTCAGGGGCGCTACCAGGATTTCTCAATGGAAAGCTGATTTTATGACTATATATTTTTACCAAAACGAGACTCTTTCAAAATTCGCTGAGCAGTTTTTAGTGGAAGCAAACGTTCTACTTGGAGCTGATATTTTATCCAATGAGGATGTAGGTATAGTGATGATGGCAGTTGTCAAACCATATTGGGAACTATATAATGCTATGTCCCATGTGTTGGATGGGGATACCAGACTTATTTGAATCATGAATGCCTTAAATTGGCTCTTTGCCACAAACATCACCCCCAACGTAGCCCAAAAAATCTCTGTTGCCCCCGCTCCAAATCTTGCGGAATATAGGCTGCAGCGACTGGGTTATCAGCCGCTGGAACTTATTTATCCCTCACATGAGTCAATAGACCCTTTCTGGCCCAGGTACGCTTCACCAGTTCATCCACGACCTTGGAACCTTACTAGCAATATTTCGCCCAGTCCTTCCACCCCAAACTATATATGCACACCTTTTATGAACACTTTCTTCCAGTGCGGACAAAGATGTCATTATGCAGCCAATTTCCCTAGCCAACCACAAGTGTTTGTGCCAACTAAGATAATCGAGCAGGGAAAAGCTCAAGTGGAGTAGAGATGGGACGCTCTATCTCCGCTAAGTCCAATTCACTTGTCCCTAACAATTTCCAAACGACTTTTTGGGTAAAAATTGAACCTCAATTGGATTATTTGTTGTACCAGCATCTTTTGTTGGATACCCCTGCTTCCGCTTCCATGAGTAAAATCTCACCAAAAAAAGGCCGAGTTCTGCCAAGACGTGCAGAAGCCATATGCATGGCAGATCCTGGAACAGACTGGCAATGCAACTTGGATACTTAGCCGAACGTCTCTCCTTTAGTAGGGGTTAATGTAGCCATTCCAGTTAAGAAAATTGATAGTGAGTATCCTCAGATTGGCAAGGGCATTTCTCTCTTTTTGAGTAACACAAAGCCCTTGAACGTACAAGTAATAAACACTGATGATTCTTCTTACTTGGAATGTACTTATTGTGACATATTCATTCAAAACACAAAAATCCACGCTATCATAGACATTGGAGCACCTGTGAACATAGTCTCCACTTGGTTGGTGGCTAAACTTATGTTGAAGCCAGATGTGGACCATTGAGTAGTATACAGGACCATGGGAACGCACAGCACTGTGTTATAAGGAGCATATAGCTCATTGCTTAATGATTCAGGTCAGTCCAGGTGTCCACTCTGGCGGTGGTTTTGCCAAATAACCACTTTGATATGTTAATTGATGCAGCTATTATGAGGAAATTTGGCATTGTGATAAATTTGGCGGAAGAAACCCTTACCATGTTTGGCCAACAGATTCCAGTATATTTTTCCTCTTGTGGAATCCCAATAGATCCAGTCCACTATGGTCAGGTCAATCTAGCTTACAGAGACAGGGTGATTCCTGTTTGTTATAAGTAAATGAGTCGGCGGACTAGGATTCTCCCCAACCAGATATATGAGTACAAAGGAATCCCGCTTTGAGAAATGCTTGCTTTAAGCCTACCGTCTGGACACCAGAGCATATTAGGGACTGGGCTGGAAATTGATGTCCCTAAGGGGCTTTATGGAGAAAATATGGCGCCTCACCAGCGCTCGCGGCTCAAACCACATGTAGCTCCAGGGTTATTGCTGCCTGGGAATGGGGAGGTGAAGGTGCTACTAGAAAATCTACAGAAGAAGGCAATAATGATCTGATGGCACCAAATGGTGGCTTACTTATACTTCATCCCTATAGAGGAAGTTTGTCATATTCAAGATTTCAGCTCATGGGAGGATCTTGGACTACCAGCTCACTCCTCATTCGGCATACTGACCATGGTTCCACAGGAAGCGCTCATGGGATTATTGGTGGAACAGCAAGATAAGGTTATGGTATAATTTAAAAAGTATTGGGATATTTTTGCAAATAACGATCATGACCTGGGGTGCGCTCAAGGGGTGGTACATCAGATATATATGGTGGATCACCCTCCCATTCGTTCACGACCTATTAGACGTTCAAAAGAAGTGGAAGTGGTTGTCTCCGACGAAGTAAATAAACTTATTGAGCAAGGAATGCTAGCGCAGTCAAACAGTCTGTGGGCATCACCTGTGCTCATCGTAAAGAAGAAGGATGGCTCAAATCAGGTGGTTATTGAGTATCATAAACTTAATAATGTAACGAAGAAGGATTCCTACCCTCTTCCATAGATTAATGATGCAATAGACTGATTGGGCAGGGCGAACTATTTTTCCGTCATGGATCTGATCTTTGGATACTGGCAGATCAAATTGCCATTAGTGGAATGGGAGAAATGTGTGATCATCGCCTCGAGAGGGTTGTTCCAGCTGACTTTCATGCTGTAAGAGTTGTGTAACGCCCCAGCTACGTCTCAGCGTGCCATGGATACAATTTTAGGCAATTTAAAGCTGTCCTACATTCTCGTTTACCTTGACACATCAGAGTGTTTTTATGGATGTTTACAGAGCACCTGGCCCACTTGGAGCAAATGTTTCAGCGCCTCACTGCCACTAATATCATAATTAAGCCATGAAAGTGTCATTTAAAGAGAAATTGGAATACCTTGGGTTTTTTATAGATTCAAATGGGCTTAAACCACAACTGGCTAAAGTGGATGCAATAGGCAAGATGACTCAGCCAGGGAATAAATGGGACATTCAGGTGTTTCTGAGGATGGTTGGGTACTACTGACGGTTCATTCCCAATTTCAGCTGCATTGGGGCCCTGCTTTTCAAGTTATTAAAGCAAACACTTCTTTCAAGTGAATGGAACAATGCCAGAACGCTTTTGATGTATTGCATACTGCATTAACAAGCGCATCCATTTTGCAATATCTTAACTTAATAAACTAGTTATAGTACAAACTGACGCATCCCTCGCTGCTATTAGGGGCAGTTTTATCCCAGAAGGATGATGACGGCGTGGAATATCCTGTCGCATACTGTAGTTGAAGTTTAAAGTGTCATGAACAAAACTATAAAGTAACTGAGCAGGAGTGTCTAGCGGTGATCTATGCTTACAAACAGTTTTTGGGTATATCTGCATGGGGTGAGATTCCAAGTAGTGATGTATCACGCTTCCTTGTGCTGGCTACAGAATCTGCATGAACCGGAAGGATGGCTCGCACATTGGTCTCTGAAGCTGCAAGCATATGATTTCGAGATTTTACATTGACTGGGAGCAAAACATCAAAATGTGGACTTCTTTCTAAATTGCCCACGGCTGTTATTACAGCGGATCTAACTGATATAATGTATGAAAAGATGCTGGCGAACAGATACCAAGATGAGCCGCTGCAGTTGATCGATGTGTTAGATGGACTCAGGGAGAATACCTTCATACAAGGGGAAGAACTATACAAGCGTATCAGAGACTTGATTCTAATTTTATAAGCTTTCGGCTAGACCCTTGATAATTATGGATGCTCATTGAGCTGTTGGACATGGAGATTTGCATAAAACACTGGAGATATTGCGATCCTGATACTACTGGGAGAGCATGCATTATGACATATTGGAAACAATTAGTTGTTGTCATCAGTGTCAAGTAGAAAACCTTTCCACAAGAAAACCACCTACCAACTAGTGAAACCCCAGTTCGCATGGCATGCCACTTCCATTGATGTAGTGGGGCCTCTGACGACTAGTGCCAATTGATCCAAGTATATAATTGTTGCCAAGGATCATTTGACCCGATGGATGGAGGCCAGGGCTATTAGTGACTTGGGAGCAGTCACCACTGCCAAGTTTATTATGGAGTGTGTTATACAGCATCACAGCTGCCCGCAGTTCATTATGACAGACAATGGAAACAACTTCACTTTGCATATCCTGCCAAAGTTAAATGAGTTAATGGCGATTTGCGGGGTTTTGACTACCCCTATCATCAAGAATCAAATGGGATGGTGGAGCAAGTTAATGGAACCCTAGTAAACATACTCCACAAATTGATAATGGGCTGGCCCTCAGAATGGAGTGCTTTTTTACCTACCGCTGTGTTTGCTTATAATATCAGCTACCATTCTGCCACTGGTAAGAGTCCCTTTCAACTGCTGTATGGACGACATCCAGCTCTGCCTGCCTTGTTATATTCATGTGTAGAGGACACTGGTGGTGTGAATCCTCAGTGATATCTGAGGCAACTCACTGATACATTGATCAAGTTACAAACTGAAGCCTACTCCACCAGTTTGGCTAAGAAAATTTATGACCAGGAGGCCGATCAGAGGCGTCAGAGTGGACTTCCATTGTTCGCTGAAGGGGATTATGTGTTATTCACTGATCAGAATGGATTCGGCCAAAAGAATAAGCTCTCTGACATTTGGGTCAGCCCATTTGAGATTATTGAGTGGACTGGTATGGATGTCTACACAATCAAGGAACCTGCGGGGGCCAGATTATCAACCAAGTTCATGCTAAGTTCCTTAGAGCGTACAAACAGTAAAAGCCTATCATCCAGTCAAAGGGGGGGGGTAATGTTGGGAAGTTGATATGACTGGTTAAGACACTACCCATATCAGTGGATAGGAGGGGGATTGAGACGAGTCTTGAGATTTACAAAAAGGGATGCACAAATTATAATTGAGTGAAATGAGGACATTTTTGCAAATCAAGAGGATTTATGCTGAGATTTGATATGAATGAGAGTAATTCAAAAAGGGAAGAAGAATAGAAGATTACTAAGCCAAGGATGCATCCAGCTGGGGAAACGAGGTATAAAGAGTCTCATGGAAAATTAAAGAGGAGGTCTTTTGAAGATGAAAAGGGAACGCAGAAACGTCTGTGATTTATATTAAAGAAATAAAGGTAGAAATAAGGGGCGATAGATCCACATATATTTTATCAAAGTTATTAATAAGTTGGCAATCCTCATATCATCTGATTTGGTTGCTCAGTGGCTCATACCTTGTGCAAAACCTGGCGGAATTGAGCTAAGATGCTGAGAATTAACAGAAGACAGAGAAAATAAGGAGAAAATCAAAGCCACCACAAATTACATTTTAAATTAGGACAACGCTCCTGCATACTTTCAACCGTTTGATATGACTTTGTTTGGGTATAACAAAAAAAGCTTTGACAGTAATGAACTGTTTAGATACAGACTTCCAAAGCCGATGTTGCCTCATCATTAAAGGATAAAGCTGGTCTTTTTGGAGGCTGAGGTTAAAAGTCTTGGGGAGCACCCCTCCGTTTGGATTGGAGGATGTTCCCTTTCCCCAAAAAAATGGTCAAAGAAAGGCAGGTATTTCTCTTGTCTCACAGGGCAACATCGCTCATTTGATGAATGAGCGTTAGGTAACAGCTCTCCTTTTGAGGATCCCACCACCTGTTCCAGTATTAACTTCAGAAAAATTAATATAACTAATTAAGAGGATTTGTGCTGAGCTTTTGGGAAGTCTGCAATTTCTTGGTATGAAAGGTCCTAGTAAAGTCGAGGGCAAAGAGCATTTTTCCTCACTATTCAAGAGCTTTAAATTTATTGGAAATAAGACCCTATGTGAGTTTAGCTTTAATAAACAAAGCATACAATGTTGGATCGTTAGAGAACTCACCTATGGCATTGGGCCATTGGGAAAAGCTAATTTAAGTTTGAAAACTTCCCCAGTAGTATTACAGCCCTCTCCCAATAAATCTAGTTTGGACCAGCTGACCATGGAGCAACCAGGTCAAATAGTTTGGCGTCCAGAACTCATTTTTGACCCCATAGACTACCCCTATGTGGGCGGCCTTGGAGGGTTCTCACTTCCTGTCAAGCGAGATGCCATTGCTCTAGTCATCAGAACCAAAAAAATTGGCAATTCAGGCGTCCATGGATGAACTGACAGTGACTCAGCCATCACCAAGAATTTTGAAGTTAATTCTAAATAAGTTTGTTTTCCCTTGCATCAAAGTTTGCTGGGTTAGGCGAATCTTGAGGGCCCTGATCCTGAGCTTTTCTAAGCTATTCATCTAAATCAATCGTCTACTTAAGCAGTAATAACACTTTGAGAAATTGATGTTTGATTTTCCAATATCAAATTCAATAAAATTCCGTACTCAAAAATCTTATTTTTCCCCTTATTACAGAAATTTTGCCCCGCATTCTGATCTTAATTTCCTATCACCTATACCACAGGCCCTGTGGCCGTGTCAGCCTGGTTTATTGCCAGGTTGATACCTACAATTACGACCTTATGGCGTTCACTCATGAAATTTCTCACTACAAAATCTAACGTTGCTCAGATAGCAGCGCTTCTGGAATTTGGGCTTGCCTTCGTGGTGTTCAGGCATCCAGACTGTCAGGTTGATCTAAATTTAATCTGCCGCCATCCTAATAGAGGCTGCAATAATTAAGGAGTTTGGAAGCTCTCATGCATATGTCAAAACAAAAGCAAGAATTTATGGGGTTCCATCCCTAAAAGATGGTACCTTAGCAAATTTTGGCAACTAATTCTTTCAAGAATCACATATTTTTATTAGAGCTAAAATCTTAATAATTTTTATGCATGTATTGCGTTACAAGCAGCCCTTCAGCCCTATCATGATTTACATCAAATGATGTCTTCTGCATTAGCTGCCAAAATAGCCACCTCATAAATGGTGAATCATTTATTATGCTAGGAGCAACGTTCAAAGCCTCTAAATAAAGCTTCAAGCTGAGTCCAGTCAGAAATCTGAATCCTACCAAATTGGCCAAACCTGATAAGTAATGAAATAATATAACAGTGCCAGGAAATAAGTCAAAGGGGTTCAAACAGACATACAAGACTAACATGTGCTGTCACCAGTGCGTAGGGAAGGGCTAGTTTGCTGTCTAGTGCTTTAGCAAGAAGCCTAAGGAGCAAACCAACGTGGTACACTCAAAGGAACCAACCCTGCATATGAGTCAGAGAAAGTGCCCAGGCCTAAATGAGGAGCATTTTAGAGCTGCGGTTAAACCCAGATCTCTTGATATCCTAAATGAGACATTGATACCAGTGATTTGTTCATTGTCGATGATGCACAGGACCAGCTTTATAAAATGGTCAACTTAACTAACAATGCTGTAACTGGAGCCGGAGCAAAGGAGATTGACCCCAAAATAATCAATGAGGTTACTTGCCCATATGCACGCCAACTAGTGGACAAGATTTGATTCACTTGGAATTTAAATGCTCTGGCTGAGGTCAAATTAATTGAGACGAATCTGTTAATCCCCCTAAGTAAAATTAAGGAATTACTTCCTTATTTGTCAGTACAAATAATTCACACCCTCAATTTAGCAAATAACGTCATTATAAACTCATTAAATACCATTTTGCGATACTCTGATTGTACACTTACTGTTATACTGAAGAATTGAGTATGGGTGAAGGCAATTATTGACAGTGAGCCACCGATTGATATTGTCATAACTAAGCTGGTGAATAAAATGAGATTCTCGCTTAATTACAAACATAAGAAGGGTTATGGAACCTTTGGGGCAAAAACAGCCATCTCCTGTGGAGGGTATAGCGCATTACCACTCAGATTTGGATCCCTAGTGGTATCCTTCCCAGCTTAAGTTTTGGCCAATCAAAACCAAGGCATTCTAAATGGGACCAAGTAACTAAGAAAATACATAATTAAATGTAACTTCAATAATAATATGTTGACCATATTGGGTAAAATGCTACCTCTAGTTTAGCAGAGAGATGGGGAAATTCCACTTACCAGGAGGAACATATTCATCAATATAATCTACAATGATGGCATTAATCTGATTTTCTACCGATTTGTTGGATGAAAATGAAGGGAAATGCTGACTGAAATCCTAGAAAACTGAGAATTTAATTACAAAGTAAGGCGTCAAACTTTATACCACTTGGATCAGAGATAATAGTTGAGGCGAAATTGACATAAGAATTACCAAACCTTAAAGTATGAAGAGGTCGGGAGCCCATGGAAAAAGTCCAGAATAGAGCCATGGTGGCGCCTGGGATAGTGATGCTGGGCCATGGAGAAATCCTAGTTATCTTGGAAAATTTGAGTGAAAAACCAAAAAAAAGAAAAATCAGATCATCGCGTTTGTCCATCTTTCCATTGTCAGAATTAAGAAAATTCCATGATTTTGGTACTCCGCTGAGATGGGATCGCCAGAAGGGGTTGCTGAGAATATTAATTTATAGTTGACCATGAGCAACTCGCTGATCTGATGGAAAGACAGCAGAAGGAGGTGCATAAACTTTTATAAAAGTATTTGGAACTTTTTGCTCAGGATGCACACAACTTAGGATGTCTGAAGAACGTAGCCTATAAACTTGATACTGGGTCAAATTTTAAGATACAGAGGAGACCAATCCAACAGTCAAAGGTTAAAAGGTGGTAGTGGAAGAGGAAATCAGCAAACTAGTGGAGCAAAGACTCCTAGTTCCATTTTTGAGTCCTTATTCGAGCTCTATCCTAATAATAAATGAAAAACATGGTACTAATCAGGTGGTGATCAACTATTAAAGGCTGAACAAGATAAAAAAAGTATTTTTATCCACTGTCACAAATTTATGAAGCTCTAGATTTATTGGAAGAAGAGAAGTATTTTCTGCAATAGATCTAATATTAGGATATTGCCATTTTAATTTCTGACAGAGACTAGCAGAAGTGCGCGATCATCACTCATAGTGGCTATACCAACCAAATAGGATGCCTTAGGTTCTTTGCAATGAGCCTGCGATGTTTTAAAGAGCCATGGAAGCCATATTAAATGACTTGAAGTTGACATGCGTCATGTTGTACTTGGAAGATATAAATGTGTTCAGTAGGAACTTTTACTAACCATTTTCACCAGTTGAAGAAGTCTAAAAAAGACTGTCCGAAGCTAACCTGAATATTAAGCTGAGTAAGTGTCACTTCTTTAAGAAGAAATCAGAAATATTTGGGGTTCTTCATCAACTCCAGTGAACTTCTGCTGATACCCCAAAAGATTGAAGCCATAAAACAAATGACCATCCTGAGAAGTATCTGAGATATCTAAGTGTTCCTTGGAATGGTCTGATATTACCAAAGATTTATATAGGTTCCTTTGCGAGAATCTCCAAGCCCCTCTTCCATTTACTGGAGGATCCAAAGAAAAGATTTGTATGTAATGAAGAGGCCAATTATTATTTGATTAAAATTGGCAGAATCTTTTAAATTTGCAATTTTGAATACATGAATTTCAATCGGGAGTTTTTAGCACAGACTTTTGCTTTGTTAATGGCAATTGGCACCATCCAGATTCAATTGAATGAACTCAGGACAAGCATCTGGTAGCTTATGTGAGCCAGACGTTGTCAGCAGAAGAACATAATTACACCTTTACTGAGTGTGAATGTTTTGTGATGATTTATACCTGTAAGAAGTTTTGGGTGTATATTCATGTTATGCACTTCAACATGGTGACAGACCACTCCTCCCTTCATTGGCTGCATAACCTAAAAGAACAAGAAGGATGTATGTCCAGTTGGCACCTATGCTTCAATGATTACAACTTTGAGATAGTCCAACAAGCAGGAGTTTCTCATCAAAATGTGGACGGCTTATCAAGGTTGCAATGGTCCAAGTGGTATACCAACAGGCTGATGAGCTGTTCAGAAAATGGTCAATGGAGAAATCATGAATAAGCCTTAAGAAATCCAAGGTGCGCTCTAAAATGCGATGGAAATCACCAAGACCAAGGATGGACAAGTTTTTATTATGATTAAAAGAAAATGACTGTTATTTCTGAAGCCATTTGAATGGTTGGCTATAGTTCAAGATGCCCCTAAAGTTGTCAGGCATGAAGATATGAGAAATACAACTACCCACATTTGACAGTATTATTACTGTAAATCTATCAATTAAGATGTGACCAATTATCTGGCTTGCTGGTGGAGTGCCAGTTGCATAAACAAACAAGAACAAAACTGGATATTGACTGTTATACCCTTGATTTACCTGACATATAGTGTCCATCAAAATTATGTGACTGCTAACTATGAGCATGGGGTATTCAAATATAGTATAGTTTTGATAAACTATCTTACTAGATGGGTTAAGGTATAGGCTCTGGCGAAAGTGGACGCAACTAGTACCACACTTTATCCTGAGTCAAGTTGTATATCACCATGGTTCCCAAAAGTCTTATTGAGAAGCAACGGAACAAATTTCAAATCCCACATGATCCCAATGTGAGCAAAATAATGGGGACTGAGGAGTATGAGTACCATACTGGCTGGAGATAAACAGACTGATAGGTGAATGAAACTCTGGCTATGACGCTGAGGAAACTGATCGCTGGAAAAACTTCTGCCTGGGGAACTAACCACAGTTTGGTGACATTCACAAACAACATTAGTCATTATATGGCAATGAGAAAAATTCCATTCAAATTGTTGTATGAAAGAAAGACCGTGTTACCGCCAATTCTATATTTGATGGTTGAACCAACATTGGGGATGAGTGCTGAGAAGTACTTGGCCCAACTCTCAAGTATCCTGACCAAAATGCAGTAAGAAGCATTTGATATGACCTTAAAAAATATCAAGGTCAAGATGACGGATGATAAGAACCAATTGGAATTATCCAGTTACCATTAAAGTGGTAGAGTAGCCTATTGCAGCACGCATGGCTTGTAAGATGAAATAATCTAGATGCGCTGTGGTCAGTTTCATTTTAGATTATTGCCAAGATGGCAATGGATGCATATTCTAAGAACCTTGTGAATTGAAGAATCATTAACAGGGTCCATTATATGTACCTAAAGCAGTGGATCCAAATGAAAAATAATAAGTGTGTCCCTAAAGGGCTGCTGAACCAATGCGATAGTTATGTCCTGAAATTTTTGTTTAAGTCTTAAAAAAGGACCGCTGAGCCAAAATAAATAGTTAATTAAAAAAACAATACCTCTGAACCATGAAAACTGGTAGGTCAGAGTATACCTTGGAACCAGTTTGGGGGAATAATAAGAAAAGGATAACTAATCTAATAAAAGTCATTTTCCATTTAAAAGTAGGAAAAATATAATGAGAATCGATAAAATATGGTAAAATTAAAAAGTTCATTTATTGGATTTTATTGGTTATCCTCAATTTTTAGCTGATTAAACTATGCTGCCTCTTGTGGGGAGGTAGGTTTATAATAGCAGGGGTAAATAAACCATCAAAATCTATTTGAGATCAAATGCTAGCAAATGCTATACCTACTTAAAGCCAAGTTTGTTGAGCATAAGCTGAATATTGTGTAAACGTGACAAGGGGAAGAGAAATTATGATGTCAGTACTTGCTAAATTCAATACTCTGGATTGGGGAGGGAAGCAATAGAAAAGAAAAAGGCAGTCAGCAAATAGCCCTTTTTAGTCCCAATATGACACTGGAGCTGGAAGATTTGTCTTGAGTGCTTGGCAACAAATTTTAGAAAAAATGTTGGGCATATGGTTAGCATAGAGCAAGGGATACTTGATGAAGTTTGCTGAATCATGCCCCTAATCAGAGCCATGAGAAGGAGGTATTAATGTGAAGCGCCAGAGACAAGGTAGTTATGCAAGAAGTGAAAGGCATCCTGAATGCGACAACTATGAGCTTCTTGGAATCAAATCCAGAACAAATGATGGAATTTGGGAGATGCCAGATGCATTGTGGTCCAACTTCTAAGAATCTGGCCCGTGCAACAGAGAGCATAGGCTGCAACATCTTGATCTAAGATGCTTGAGATATTATAGGTTTTAAGAGCATTGGTTACTATATCCCTTAATTCTGTTTAGGGGAGCCCAAAATTCTCATGATTCCTGATAGCTAGTCTGGTTGAAAGAAGAATGGATTATAATATTGACCATTTAGAAATAAACTCAGGGACAAGTCAAATCTGGGTTGAAATGACTGATTTATATCGGATGGCATTTCTTCAAGAGGCTTAACGATTATAATGAGATTACTAACAAAAAGGAGCCAATTCTAGAATTTTATCAAAGTTTAATTTGGAAACTGATGGAAGATTAAGAATTGGCCGCAATTTGTTCAAGATGGTTGCTATTCTGGTTTCATTGGGAGAAATAACTAAATCCAGTAGTTTAGTGGCAGGACCACCTACATGCATTTGACTTGAATTATGGGTCTTATAGGGACCTTAGAGAAGAATTCCTTAAGCATAATGACTCATGAATTGAGAGAGATGTGCATCTTCAGTAGAAAGACTTAGTCAAGATATCTGGTACTAAGAGTTAGAATTTGACATATGAGCTGAACGATAGGGGATTTTGGACTTTTTACATGGTTGACATTATCCAATTAGTGTAGATTAAGCTCTAAAATAAATCTAATTATGGCGCAATTAATATCTAATTTATGAAATAAGCTCTACAAAAAAATCGAAAGAATGATTTGAGGAAAAAGTTATTGAGAAAATAATAAAAAAATATATAATCATTCCTAATTTGCATAAAAAAGACTTTGATGGTAGTGACTTCATTTTAAGGACGAGGATGGAGATCAGGAAATTGAGGACGCCAAACCAAGGTCCCAAATATGACAATGGATCATATGCCATGACTGAGGGAAACTGACTTTCCGGTACTAGCATCATCATGAGTAAATCAACTAGACTGGCATAGTAGTGAGTCATGAGGACCTCTCTCTAAGGAGATGGTAGGAAGAAAGAAAAGGAAGAGAATTACATGCTGAAAGTTGTCCTGAGCAGTGTTGTGTGCTGGTTGGTTGTGATTTTCTGGAAACTAAAAAGTATTCAACCAAGTCTGAGTAGTCAATCTCCTGTTTCAATCCTATTCTTGCTGGAAATTTAGGCAAAAAGAGAAGTGATGGAATTTTGCCCACCTTTCCAGTTTCATAGGTTATCTGTTGGTTTGCTAGGGGATAAGTCCCACAAGCAAATAATTAGATATCAGTTGACCTGAATTTAAGATTATAATTCCCAATGATTTTTATGATTCGCTGGGTTTGGATCCATCAGGGATTGATCTGTGTGGATGCTTAAGATCTCATTGGACAAAGTTGCCAAAAAAATTGGGGCATCTGATAGTTGATCACTGATCAACTATCCGGTGTACCATTTGGGACTGGTTGGGTTTCATCACCCACTAATTGGGAATTTATATAGCAGTAGTGAGGTGAGTGATGCCGCCTGCAACTAGCAAATCAATAAGCTGGTTTGCGACCTGCTATAATGGGTAAAGAGTCCCATTAAATAATCAGGTCGCTAGCCAAATGTGGTTGATTCTCTGTGATTGAGTGGGAAATATATGGACACGTTTTCTGGCTCTTTCCATTTTTAAATCTCTGGGATGTCAAACGGAGGAATAACTAACGCAATGAAGAAGACCATCGCTGGTAGAGACCTTATATGAAAAAATGAAATGGCAACAGATGCCGTTTCATGGCTGACGCCAACTAAGAAAATGGGTGCCAAATTTCCCCTATAAGTTTCCTAGTATTTTATAAATAAAAAAGATCTATCAAGAATATTATGATTGCAAGTAGATATAAGCTCTATTCAATTCAGTTAATTATTATTGTAGTACAATTAATTGTGGTCTCCTTAGTGTATATAAAGAGTAAGGATTAGGTATCATTAAAATAGAGCAGACCTTTGACGTTGATCTCCGCCATCTCAGAGTCACAAGAACTAAGGCTAGGAACCTCTGAATCTGAGAGTAAATTATGTTCATTTAAAATTGGGAAGAAGAACTTAATTGTCAAATCAGTATTTCGTAGATTAATCCAAGTTAGCGCTGGACTACATCTGGATTTATTATTTTAACTACAGATAAGAGTTTTTGTTAGAATTCACAGGTTCTTAATTATTCTCAGCTGATAATCCCTAGATTAATTAACTGCACAGGTTTGTTGTTGTGAAATTCTCCGCATTGTCTGATAGTAACATGTATTCGTTTGATAATAGTATGGAGACTATTATCCATAGATGAATAAAGTACTAGTATTGGGTCCAACTCTTGACCAGTATTTCCTTTCAAAATACTAAGGATGTCTTCAATAAGGATTTCTCCCTTATACTTCCTAGCTCAATCCATGCTCAGATCCTCATTTACGGCTTCTCTCTGGTGACACACAATTAGCAGCAATCCCCTCAATTCAGTTCAGCTTCTCTTCTCTGGACACAGGCTCATATCCTTACTCTTTATCCTAAAGAGTCTCCCAATTAATACGCACAACAATAATTTTCTTGAGAAATAATAGAACTCAAAGTAGTTTCTAGTACTATACTAATTACTGGTAAAGTTTAAAGTATTATAGTGTATTGATTTTTAGTATTATAGTATATTTATTTAGTGAATTCTTTGGGGGAATTTATAGCAGGAATTTTTCACCCAACCTTCAGTTGGCACCTCATTGATGAAACGGCAGCTGTTGCTGTTAAATTACCCATCATCGTTTCATCAGCAATGGTCTTCCCCATCCTGGCTAGGATTCTGTCATTGGATACCCTTGATACTTAAAAAGGAAAGATTCAGAAGATGTGTCCCTAACATTAACCTCTTGATCCCATAAAACCAATCATATTTTGGCAAGCAACCTTCTTAGGTAATGGGTGTGTTACCCATTAAGGTAAGTTGCAAACCAAATAATTAATTCACTAGTTGCAGGTGGCATCACTCGGCTTTTTAACTTGATCCTTAAATTCCCAATTGGTCAGTGATGAAACCCAATAGATACCAATTGGTACACCTGATTGTTAATCATTGATCAACTAATAGATGCCCCTATTTCATTGGCAATTCTTCCCAAAAAGATCTTAAGCATTCATCCGGATTGATCACTGACAGATATGACGCAGGCGAATAACCTAAAATCCCCTGAACATTGTTACCCTGAAATCAGGGTCAACCAATATCCAATTCACTTCACGATAGGGAATTATTCCCTAGCAACCCCCTGGTAATCTAGTCTGCCGGAAATATGGGCAAAAACCTCAACACATCCCCCTCTTGCCTAGATTTCCAGCGAGAAAAGGATGGGGCAGTAGAACACTGCTTCAGACACTCAGTCAAATACTTCAATTTGTTCAAGCGGAGTATGATCAATTAGTACTCACCGCTGATCAGGAAAAACTTCGGCATGCAGCTCTCTTACTCTTCCTCCTCACTACTGCCTAGTCAGAGTGCGGTTCCCATGACCTTCTGTTGTGCTGGGCTGATTGATTTACTTGTGAATATTGATCCCAGGATCCAGTTCCCCCCACCATGGCAAATGAACAATTGTCATATTCAGGATTATTGGTCTTGCGTCCTCAATTTCCTGATTTTCTTCTCATTCTTGAGAATAATTCTTGCTACAATGTTAATTTTGCGGCGCAATTAAAAATTCTCATTTATATTTGCCCTTGTTATTTTCTTATAATAACCTCTTGCCTAATATCTCTCTTAATACTTCTCTGGAGAGATTATCCCATTAATTTTAAGATCAATTTCTCCAAAATTAGAGCTTAATGGATTTCAGAGTGCATATTGTCAACTAGCATATAAGTCCAACATCCCCCTCTCATCCAGCTCATATGTTGAATTCTGAGAAATGGTACCAAAGGCTTCTTAATAGCATGTCTGATTAAGGTTTTTGGCTCTACCAGCTGATGAGCCAATCTGCATACCAGAACCTCTTCTACAGTCCTTCCAGGACTCATACTCCCAGTAATTTACCCATAGCCAGTCCTTCCTTGGAATTAACGGAAACTGTAACCAACCCCAACAAAACCAGGTTAGCAATTTTCTTGAATGACTCACGACCAATCTTTCCTCTATCATCGACTCCTGAGGTATATTTGAAACTCTTCTGGATTCAGCTCCATTTACAGATACTCCTAACATCATCGTTAAGCCTCCTGAAGCAATTCCCTTCACGCTTGATTATTCATTCCTCACTGGATCAGACTTTCTCCTTGAGTTCCTCTTCTGACTTGGTCAGTATTACAAGCTAACTGTTTTGGCCACTGAACTAGCCATCAGAAACATCATACATTTAGAACTCCCAAATGCACAATAAAGGGCTAAAGTAACTGGGGCTTTGTCCATAGCTCTGAATTATTAAGATCTTGAAAACATTTTAGAACAAGATGTTGCAACCTATGCTCTTTGCTTTGCTGGACAAGTTCTTTGAAGTTAGTCCATTAAGCTTCCAGACTAAACTAGCCTCCATCGCTCATTCTGCTTCAGTTTCCTAGAAGCTCATATTTGTCATCTTCAGTATGACATTTGCTCCTTGAATGACTATCTCAATTCTGGCACATCCCAAGTATTTTCCACTGATGGCTTTAATAGGGGGTATGATTCAGCAATCCCCACCTAATATCCTTCGCTCAATGCAGCCCATATGTCCAGTGTTCTTGATGAAGCCCATTGGAAAGTGCTCAAAACCAGTCTTCTGGCTCTAGTGCCATATTGGGATTATTAGGGGTTATTTGCTGAATGCCTCTTCTTGTTCATTTGCTTCCCTCCCCACTCCAGGGTATCACGTTTGGCATGTTTTAGATTTTTCATTTCTCTTCTTCTAGTTGCTTTCTCGCAGGGATCTGCATCTGCTCAATGAACTTGGTTTTGAGTAGGTCTAGCCCTTGTAGCATCCGATCTCACATATATTTTGAAGGGTTGTTTACTCCTACTGCAATCCATCCTCCCTCCCCCAAGAGGTGACATAGGCGGAATCGTCCCCAAATTGAGGATAACCAGTAAAAAATAGAAATTATAAAAATATATTTTATCTATATGCAGCTTTTTTTCCCATATTTTTATCAACTTATATTTTTTCTATGTGGCTTGACCTTTTTTAGTCCAGCGGTCCATCTTTTTATTTTAATCCCCCAAACTAGATCCTAGTATAATTAGTCCTACCAGTTTTCTATGGTTCATAGGTCTTACTTTTTCAAGGCTTAACCATCTAGTTTGGTTCAGTGGTCCTTTTTTGGACTTAACCAAATCATTAGGACGTAACCAACTTAATGGTTCAGCGGTCCTTCAGGAACTCTTTTTTCATTATTTTTCATCTATCCATTGCTTTAAATATTTATCATGGACTCAGTTTACTATCTTCCATCCAAGAGGTTCTTGATGGAGTAGGCATCTGTCGCCTTCTTGGTGATGATCTCAAATGTACCTGAGCACAACTGATCTAATTTGTTTCTTCTCCCAAAACCATGCATATCACAATAGTCACCTCTTTCACGTATTTATACTCTAATAAGGCAGTTGGTTATCATCCATCATTTTTGCTCAAAACATTTCTTCAAAGTCATATCAAATGCTTGTGATTGCATTCCAATCAGAATATTCATTAATTGGTTCAAATACTGTTTGTCACTCATACCTGATGCTAATTCCTTCACCACATAGAAAATTGGTGGCAACACGGCCTTCCTTCCATATAACATCTCAAACAACGTTTTCCTATTGCCATATGATGACTTATATTGTAGGCAAACGTCACCATACTCAGTTACGTTCCCCACGTGAAAGTTCTCCCTGTAACCAGCTTCCTCAGCGTTGCGGGAAGCATCCCATTGACTCGTTCTACCATTCTGTTTGTCTCCAGCTAGAATGGTATAGACACAACTCCTTAGATCCCAATTATTTCATTTAATTGTGGGATCACATTTAATGTGAAATTTATTCCATTGTCACTCAGCAGGACCTGCAGGCATCCTTGTTAAAATACTACTTGATCTAGGATGAACTTTGTAGTTCTGGTAGCATCCACTTTCGCCAGGGCATTCATCTCAACCAATATCCTCAGATGATTGATTGCAACTATTATGTACTTGACTCCCCCTGTGCTCATCATCAGCGGTCACATCATGTCAATGGATACCATATGCCAAGCAAATCCAGAACAGGCCAGTTGGTATCCAGTCATATTCTTATGCGACTTGTGCAACTGGCACTCCACACAGCAAGCCAGATAGTCCGTAACATCATAGTTGATGGACTCCCAGTAGTACTGGCGAATATGATAAGTCATTTTCTCAGGCCTTTGTGCCCAACAACCTTATGAGCATCTTGAACAATAGCCACTCATTCCAATGGCTTTGGGATAGTAATTACTTCTCATTGATCATCTTGAAAACTTGTCCATCCTTGGTCACAGTGTTTTCCCATGCTTTTTGAAGTGCACCTTGGATTTCTTAGGGCTCCTTCCCGATTTCTCCATCGACCATTCTCTGGAATAGCTCATCCACCTGCTGTTATACTAACTGGACCATTGGTAACTATGATAAGCCATCCATTTTCTGATGAGAAGCTTCAGCTCAGTGGGCTATTTAATAATCATAAGTCTGTAGCTTTAGTGCCCATTGGGCCAGTTATCCTTCTGATTCTCGTTAATTGTGCAGCCAATGCAATGAGGAGTGGTTCATCACCACTTTGAAGTGTGTTCCATGGATATACACCTGAAACTCTTTGCAGGCGTAAATGACTGCAAGGCATTCAAACTCAGTTACATTGTAATTCCTCTCAGTGGCTGAGAGTGTCCATTTCACATACACCACTGGATGTTCGTCACCAAGTTCATCTACTTGGCTCAATTGGGGAGTAATTTTGGGCGTCATCTCCAAAATAGCTGTGAAAGCAGGTGGCATGCTTATTAGGGTAGTCATCTTTTCAACTGGAGTCCATGAAGTTCTTTCTTCAGCGTCAGTCGCCGCAAATGGCTCACATTCCCATTTGTGAGTCTTCAACTCCTCAACTCGCTTAATCAGCTGCTCTATATATGCACTGAATGCTCTTATTTGAATACAATCCTCTTCACAAGCCTTTTTCAAATATAAGACTTCTCAAACTAAATACCTTTATTTTTTCTTTGATGACATTACTTATCTAATTAACTCAAAACAAAAATCATGACATTCTCAACCTCTTCCTCGATCTTGGTGACTCTCTCCTCCATGGCAGTGAATTCTTAATGATCTGCTGAGTTCAGGGCGTTCTGGTTAATGGTTGCCAACTCCATCCAGAATTTTCTTGTTTCGTCCTTATATGACATCACGTCCTAATATCTTCTACTCAATCACAACCCTGTTGTGAGCGCAAATTATTAAACTTTATAGAATTCTTGATTATTATCAGCTGATAACCCATAAATTAATTAACTGCACAGGTTTATTGTTGTGCAATTCTCTGCATTGTCTGATAATAAGATGTAGTGTTTGAAAATAGTATGGAGACTATTATCCATTGTTGAATAAAGTACTAGTATTGGGTCTAACTCTTGACCAGTATCTCCTTTAAAAATACTAAGGATGTCTTCAATAAGGATTTGTACCCTTATACTTCCTAGCTCAATCCATGCTCAGATCCTCATTTACGGCTTCTCTCTGGTGACACACAATTAGCAGCAATCCCCTCAATTCAGTTCAGCTTCTCTTCTCTGGATCCACGCTCAGATCCTTACTCTTTATCCTAAAGAGTCTTCAATTAATACACACAGCAATAATTTCCTTGACAAAGAATAGAACTTAAAATGGATTCTGGTATGATACTAATTACTGGTTAAGTGTAAGTATTTCAGTGTATTCATACTTTAGTATTTTAGTATATTTTTAAGTGAATTCTTAGGGGAATTTATAGGGGTAATTCAGCGCCTAACCCTCAGGTGACACCTCCTCAATGAAATGCCAGCTGTTGCCGTTAAATCACCCATCCTTATCTCAGCGGCGATGGTCTTCCCCATCCTGGCTAGGATTTTGTCATTGGACATCCTCAAAACCTAAAACGGAAAGAGTCAGAAAATGTGTCCCTAACATTTTCCTCTTGATCCCAGCAAACCAACCATACTTTGGCAAGCAACCTTCTTAGGTAATGGGTCTTGTTACCCATTAAGGCAAGTTGCAAACTAACTGATCAATTTACTAGTTGCAGGCGGCATCACTCGCCTTACAACTTGATCCTTAAATTCCCAATTGGTCAGTGATAAACCCAACAGATACCAATTGGTACACCTGATTGTTAATCATTGATCAACTAATAGATGCCCCTATTTCGTTGGCAGTTCTGCCCAACAAGATCTTAAGCATTCATCCAGATTGATCCCTAAAAGATCTGACCCAGGTGAATAACCTAAAGTCCCCTGAACATTGTTACCCTGAGATCAGGGTCAACCAACATCCAATTCACTTCTCTATAGGGAATTATCCCCTAATGACCCCTGGTAATCTAGTCAGCTGGGAATATGGGTAAAAATCCCAATAGTTATCTTATTATCACTCATATATATCTATCAAGAAACACAAATTGTGCACATAACCAATCCTTTGCAAATAAAATCTGGGAACTATCATTCAAAACCAGTTTTAACACCCAAAAACCTACAATGTGCAAGGTATTGGGTCTTATTTTAGTAATGGCAACAAGGTCAAACTAATATCAGCATTTAAAAAAATTTATATTCTCAACCATGTTACTTAGGATTTTGATTTTCCAGTTTTAATTTTAAGCTTTAAACTTACCTTAACAGCCTCAGAAATTTTCAATATGATTACTTTCATTTTAATCCTCCTGATTTGCATCCCTGTCATTTTTGATCTAAAATGGTTTCCTAATTATAAAAATATAAACAAATGGCTTTAGAATCAGCAGCTGCTCTGGCCAACACCCTCCTCCACCAACATCTTCATTGGCTATGGAAGCCCTTGTTGGGGGTATACCCATCCAAAATTTCCCCCATGATTTTGATGAGGATGCAAAATATGAAATTTAGGAGCTCTTTTTTGGAGTGAGCTGCGCTTGCATTGACATGGCAAAATTTCTCTGTTTGACCCCAATTATCCCCAGCCCTGCCAAAGCATCAAGTCTTTCACTTGTGTTTCTGCTCTCATCACTTTTACTGAGCATCAACTTGCTTAATACGTTGAGGCGATGAACACTGCCAGCCTCATTAATGAAGAAAACCCACAATTATACTCCTTATGCCACATGTCACTGATGCCCGAATCCTATGTTGTCTGCCATGGTCTGCCAGCTAAAGTGGCACCGGACAAAATTTTCCCCAAAGCTTCCTCACCTTCTGGTATAGCTTCCTAAGCTGATAACTTATGGGCTATATTAAGATTTTTTTATTTACAATAATCCCTTTGTTTGGCTCATTCACAAATAAAGATGCGTGGCAGCTCCCCCTTTTGGATTGGGCACCACTAGTGCTAAAAAGATTAATTTCATTTTATATTTTTATTCATACATTTATTTATTTCACCTTTTTACAAATGAATCAAACAACTATAATTATATATTATTTACCTAAATATTTTTATTTCTTATTTAGAGTGAGGTATTGTCCTATTCCCCAATATCAGTGGTGCTATATAGTGTTATATTACTGTAGATTACTTTCCTGCACCCACATTTTATATGTAGTTGTTAATTGTTAGTACTTAAATTCTAATTTGTTACTTCACTGCGTTGACTTCAATTTCTGTTAATTGTAAATTAAAAGCAAAATCATAAATCCCACCAGCGCAACAAACAAATCCTTTAACATCAAGAACTTCATCCATGGTCTGGTTTCAGTATCTGTTACTATTATGATCATAACTACTCGCCCCATGCCGGATAAAACTCTTTTCAATGATTTATAAGTTATCTCAGCCATCTATTGATCTCTAAATTGTAATAGGGATTAAGTATTATTTTCAGGTTTTCTTAAGGTCAATGGCTTAGAGCCTATGCCTTTGACAGAAATAATCAAGTGATAAAAGATTCCTTTGTTATACTAAGTTTAAAAGTACTTTGCATTTTTAAAGCAAGATCTGAAAGAGCATCTTGGGAAGGGACTTTCATCTTAGAGGTGAATCTCTTTATTATGGAAGTTCACAAATCTTAATAGGAAGAGACAACCATAATGAAAACCCTAATCCATTGTCAAAATATGATATTATGGTGTGTTTTCTTAGTTTATAATATAAGCATATTTATTCAAAGGCTATCTATTTTGTTAATTCTTTTGAGGTTTCTGACATCACTATATACATTTAGCTTATCTAAGCTAACTAACTGTGCACTTGAATAGATCGTCACAGCACCAATTTCTATTGTGGTGCACACTATAGGGGGATTATTTTTTAAATTGTAACAGCATTATGTGATAATCCACATAAGAAATTTTATGATGATTTAGTGCAACCTGTAGATGCTTAAGCGGCCAACTCAGAGGCCCAGAATAAAGTTCTTAAGATCCCTGTCAACTTCTCAATGTAATGAATGACCATATTGGTCAGCTTTCTAGGATTTTAGTGAACTGGATTCCCAAATTTTAAAAGACACTTTGGACTTCCAACGCTACCTTAACAGCACTGACCTTGCCTTATAAACCGCTGTTCAGTCCATTAGTGACTGGGACAGGGAGATTGACTCTCTTCCTACCCTAGTTTCTGCTAAAAGACAGGAGATAAAAAAATTGAAATATCTTCTCTTAACTTCTAATTGGGAACTTAATTGGGTTGAATATTTAAATATGGTGGAGTAACACCATCTTTAGTCTGTTATATAATCTTCACTAGGAGTTTAGAAATGACTACATTAAAACTAATAAAAGTTTGTCATTGATAAATTCATATATACACGTATTAGTATGTGATATGATACTATGTCAGCATCAAATTATGATGTTAATAATGCGCTGGTTAAGCGCCACTTAACTATGACTCTTTAAGCTGTCTCAAAAGCTATAATTTTTGGGACAACTGCTATTATTATGGTGCGCTCAACTAGCAACTTACTTTTTCCTTCACCTTCCCATCAATTCCTGGTATCACTGCGAATCTGCTCTCCTTACTCAGTCAACTTCAACTCAGTCGCTTTGGTGACCCAGATATAGTAGTTTCTAATCCCAAGTTCAGAAAACCTGGAAGGAAAATGAGAACCATCCTGGAATTCACGGCCCTGCTTATTTGGATGCCAATTACTTGTTGATCCTTTTAACTTGCCTAAATTTGAAAAAACTTGAAACATACACAATCTCATCCCTCTGTTTGAGAAAAGCATGGATGGTATCACAGAGAATGCTAAATTGGCTACCATTCTAAATTATTTAGTTGGAAAGAAAATTTGGTAATTCTCAAATAAGTGAATTTTGTATGACTTCCTGCAACTTAATAGAACTCATTGTACAATAGCTTGGCAGAACTGAACAAGTAACAACGTGAAAACGTTATTCTTAACTTCTAGCTTAACAAGTATAAGTCAGTCTCAGCTTTACCAACCATTTTAACTTGAGACTCAGATTCTTTATGGATTAAAGGGATTAATTTATCTTGTCAAATTTCTCTGCGCTACACCTGTGAGCTATAAAAGGAGCTAAATCAGAATTATTACCTAAGCTCAACAAAGAACATATTATTACCCAAATGGTTAATTACTTTTGCTGAGACGCCTTAACTTTTAGGAGCCCACCCTGTCAACCAGAGCCTTGTAATAATGTCAGAAGGCCATCTCTCATCTAAACAATTTTATTTGGTCCTATAAGCTTTGTTTTGTTAGATAAAGTGTTTTTTGCATATATATTTCAAGTACAACTAATTATGACACTATGGAAGCCATTGTCATGTTATAGTTGATTATCTTAAGATATATGTGTGTACCTCTTTACTGATAAGGGACTCTGAAAAAAGGGGTGAAATAAAAAGTTATACTCTACTTCTTTTAAATCTTGTATAACACAAATAACACAAACTGACTTCCCTTCCACAATAAACAAAGGGACAATGAAAAGCCACGACGCTTTGCCACCAGTTTACCTTGCATTAATCACTGATGAAAAAGTAGTCAATATTGCTTCATAACAGCCTGTTTATCTTCTGGTAATCATTGATGAAGAGGTAGTTGTTACTAACTGTCACACTATAATTAAAGGTGCAAATATAATTTATAAGAGCGAAGCCTTATGTCCAACAACTAGAGCAACAAAAAGCTTCCAGTTTCCTCTGTAAATGTCCCAGATTATATCGTATTAAGTGGCCATACCTAACGTGCCTTATAATAATTAATCACAACTATGTGATGGCCCATTGTGTTTTTAACCAGATGGATTACTCCCATAATTATTAAAATTAGGGTTTATTACTCTAGGAGGTTGCCAATCAATCTCTTAGTTTATATAATATTATTAGTGGTAAAAAAATCAATTTGTGCTCCCCATTTGATTGGTCTGAGCTCTTTTGATGATCCGCCAGATTAAAAGTATCAAGTATGATCCCCAATAAACAAATTAGTCTATTTCAACTGCGGCAACTGAGGCTGAGGATGTCAAAACATTCATATTAGTTTTTTGCTATCATGGATTGAGAGTGTAACGTCAATATGTTCAGGATCACTGGCAACTTATTCCAAGGATGATACAATCAAATACTATTTGAGATTAGCCTGTGACTTATGTCAAGGATAAACTTACTAGCTTTAGTACTAAGGATCAAAGAGTTGAGCACAAGATGGACATGACGCCAACTGAAGCTATAATTTACTAGTGATTAAGGCGAGGAAAATCTTAAGCCATTTATAAGAATTTATATACAATTGAACCAGAAATTGATTCAGATGATAATTTGATGTAATATTGGTCATTGATGTTGAATTAAGTAGGGACAATTGCCAGCAAGTGTGCTGATGATGAATGGAAGCTGACAATGGATGCTGATGATGTTGATAGCCGGGCAGTATAATGCCATAATTCACCCAAGTATAAATAGTTGTATCTCCCTCTGATAAAAACTTCATATCGTCTACTTTTTTAGTCTAAAGTGGACATAGTTTTCTTGTCTGGTAGTGGTAAGACTGAAGATCCCCGAGGTTAGGTGCTGGGTGAATTCACCCAGAGTGGTCAGCACTACCAACTCTCAGACCTGGATCTACAATGAATCCCTACATAGACTTGCCCAGTAAGTGGACACAGCAAAGGACAATCGGGGTAACATGAGGGTGAAAGAGCATGGTGTCAGGCCGCCCAGGAAGGGGGATGAGGAATATGTTGCCTACCCAAGTGGGGTTGATTTTTCAAGGTGAAGTTTTTGTTATCTAGAATGGGGAGTTGCGCTGCGGACTTGTAGTAAAAGGTGGTCAAAGAAGGTTAAGCACTAATGGCCAGCAGTCTTCATACTGTTTGTGTAGATTTCTAACTAAGGGCAAGAAGCCAGGTGGTGCCTAATACCCCTTTTCAGATAGGAAAGGCCAATTTAATTTTGGTAAATTTCCATGCTTGCGCCTAACCCAATCCCTCTCCTGCCTTGCACTTGGTCTGTTGAAGAGTTTAAGCTCCTGTGCTGAAAAATCCCTCAACTCTACAAAAAAAAGTACCACAGGTAAGTCCAATAGTACCGCCTACCATTCCCCAAAAGATGGAAAAATACCAAAAATTCTGAAGGATTTATGACACTTATTTTATGAGAATATAATTTTTCCAAAATTTTTTTTAAAAGTTCAGACCCCAATTTTTCCCTCACTACCACTATTTCCCTGTTATCCCTTTCTGACTTTATTTAAAAATTTGCTATCAATTGAGAGCCAGATTACTGAAAAATGGAGCGCGCCTTGAGTTAGGAAAATTAAAAAGAAAGTTAAAAAACATAAGTTGGGGTAGCCAGTCATGGCATGACATCACCTCCTTAGCCTCAATTTTTGCGCCACCTCACAGTTACCCCTCTCCCACGCTCAGTTCTCAGGCCAACTTGTAAATCAACCCTTTCCCCTCAAGTGCGCACCATGGAAATTTGAAGCTGGATAAGATGTAGACCCTTAGCTACAGAACCAAGGACAGTGTTGCAAGTCATGAAACCCCTTACCCTATATAAAGGCCAGTTCCCATACTGGTGAAAGTACTGTCCTATGTTTTCCTAGTTTCGTTTTATTTTTAAATAAGAACTATTACCTCCAGACATTTGGTTTGCCTGCTTCAAACATTTTGTATACCATGGCGCCCATCCAGGTCATTTTATTGCAGCTGCAAAGATGGCGCTCCCTAAATCAACTAGAGTGTTTTGGGCCACCTTTTAAGCAGTTGCTTGGGTACTCTAGTGGCTTAATGGAACCCGCCACGGTGCTACCAGAGCAAACTTGGGCACACCACATCCTTAAAGTTTGGCCTGGCACACTAATTGAGTTTCTATAACAGTGAAGTAAAATTTCGAAGCATGGCCTACTATCTTACTCAGCTCAATTGACATTATGGATGTTAACTTAATCATTGAATCAGATGCCTATTGTGCTAAATGTAAGTATACAGGTATGTGGTTAGTATTCTTAAATTAAAAGCTATCAGATATAGTGAGGCACTAAATGAATACTGTGTCAAAATTAATAAAGAATCTTTTCCTCACGCTGGATCTGATTATAAAAAGTATGCTACCATGACTCCTCATAGTATTTCTTAGAAGCTCATAGTGCAGTGCCATTATGGTTTGCCTCACAAGTAAATTTGGCTACCACCTTAATTTTACCAAATCAAAATTATGGCGCTCTCTGAATCTGTTTTAATAGTACTTATGTATCAAGGCTGACTTTGAAAAAGCTTTAGAAATACTTGGTCAAAACTTTTGTTTTATTACAGCCATAAAAATGAGGATCCTGTGTCTTATAAAAAGATGTTTGTTAACTTCACGTTCAAGGATGGCATAGTACCAATTGATTATCAACAGGTTTGTGGACATTTTTGGAATTTGCTACCCAAACAATGGAGTCTTAAGGCATTTCCTGAAGGCTAAAGTAATTAAACTATATGTCAGGATTTTGATAACCGTATTCTTCAGCTGCATCAGATTAAAAAGATATCTGTCTTAGCTCGCTCCAGTTCGCCTTTAGTAATAAGCAACCTTAGAGGATGTTGAAGTTAATAATGCTATAAAACTATTGTTGGGAATGTTTACCTTTGAGACATTAGTTTGTCTATTATAGGATTCAATATTAAGCTTAATGACTATTGATGTTTTGTTGGTCTTTATACTTCTACAATGTTTTTAAGGCTGGATTGTTGCTTTAATTATTAACATTAAAACTTTCTTATGCAGAATGATCTGGGTTTGTCGCCAGATTAAAAGGGTTTTTAGAATTCCTGATGTGTTGAAAACACTTTATCATGGCAGTAACTTGCAGAATACAATGAAAAAATTCTGTTTGTCAATTCTTATGATTCATGATAGTAGGGATTGTGGTAGCAGACCAGCGGTTCAAATCTATACTGCCACAAATAAATTTATTTCTAATCTCACCCCAAATTATGAGAAATAGGGCTTGAACACACCAGAATCACATTCAAATTGTCTAGTTTCCATATCAAATTTATTTCATAATTTTGTCCCAACAGTTTGGTTTAGATTCCAATTTATCTTATTTAAACCCTCCCAAGTTGGTATTCTATCTCATTTCTGGTTACCCCATCCCAGGTTTCCACTGTTTGCAGGTGCCCTTTCCAGATAGGAAAATCTCAAATGAATGACCACTTTGCTTTAATTTTGTTTAATATTATAAAGTAATTGATGTGAATTCTGTTGATTTTCAGGTTGGTCAATAAAACCGTTTAGAGTCATTTACATTGAAAACTCATTCACTAGGGGGCTGTAAGTAGGAAACTCATGGCCTCAGAATGTGTGGAGCCATTCTGAGGTACTAATGGGCCTGCCAATCTCGCTGCACCTTAATCTAGTCATGGTCCCCAGTGGAGATGCCTGTAAGTGCATATCACAAGTAAGTTCATACTCACTGGGTCAGACAGGTGGCTAGAGGTTGGCAGAGTATCAGCTGCCACATTGGACCTCCGCCCAGTTTGGGAATTTCACCAAGTCGTCGTCAGTCCCTTCCAATCAAGTGTGGGGCAATTGGCAGACTTTCATGGCTGACAATCCAGTACTGACCTATTCTGCTTTTCAATCAAGAAAACTCACTTTTGGTGTAAGGTTATATGTATTGGGATGGACAAACAAGACTAAGGAAACTGATTTGTTACACAGATTAGCCTAAATGAAGTTAATGGTCTTCTGAAATTAGTTAGATGGCTCCATTAGCTAAGCAGGCTTCTATATTGTAAAAAGTTTCATTTTCTGGGGTTAAATAAAATCTTTGAGATGTGCTATCTTGGGATCCATCCAATGAAGAAAGTATTCTAGTTGGTTTTACGTACTGAATAGATGGATGAAATGTTTCATAATTATAATATGACTCCTTAGGGGTAAGTTAATCACTAAAAAATGCTGCTCCAGTTGGGGTGCCAACTGAAGAGTTAAGAGCCAATTTCACTATTTAAATCCCTTCATCTTATATTTAAGTTATAAAAACTACAGTAGTAAATTAGTAAAAAAAATTATATTGTTCTCAAGTGGAAGAGTTTGGGAGATATAAACTTAATAATTGGTTTTGTGCTTAATTCTTTGTGTAATAGTTAAAGGGTTAGTTTCCTTTATCCGAATATTTCTTCAGTGGTGATTTATAAGAGTTGAACTGATAGTTTAGAATGTTCAAATTGCTTCCAAATTACTAGGAGAAAGTTTGTCACCATCTTCTTGTAGGCGTATACCTAAGTAGGACTAAAGCCAAAATTGGTAAGAAAACACAACAGTTTAGTTGTCTTAATACAGCTATAATAGACACTTATCTTTATGGATCAAATAACAAACGAACCTGTGCAGTAAATCCTAAAAAAGTTAAATTGGTGCTCATTAAAAATCGTTAAATTACTATACCAAATAGAACAATAGTGTTATCTTAGTATGTCCTTCAAGAATAAACTTTAAATCCGTAAGGTGGACTGGAGATAGTGAATAAGAAATTTATGATTTTGACATTGCAATTCAATCTGGCTACCTTGGAAGAAATTTTAACAAAAACCAAGGAAGAAATAGAGAAGGTCTAGTAGGTTAACAATGATCTAAATGAAAAGTTTAACTTCTTAAAGATTAAGTAAACTGAAGTAATCAAGAAATCATTTTTATTAACATGCTTGGTAAGCAGACAAAGAACAATTCCGTCAACTCCAGAACAATGTAACGCAAATCTTAAAGTGGTTACAAGACCTTGGAATTAATAAGTGCAACTATGCTTAGATAGAGGCGGATGTAGCTGACAACTTGACATGTGAAGTTCAGTTATGAAATTACAGCCCCCTAGAATATGCCTTGTGCTTTTGCAGCACTTTAATAGATGACTATCCATAATACTCCTGTGGCCAGTAAGGTTATCATATGAGTACCTCATGTCGCAGTAATGACTAAAGTTTCTAAGAATACTCTAAAACTACCTATATTTTACCAGGAAAACGTCCCAGCCTTTTTCTGTCTTTTTAAAATGATTTTTAGTATGATGACAATCAGAAAGTAGTAACTATCATAAATTGCTTAGACACCAATTGTCAAACTCTGGTGTTGCCCTACCTGAATTGGGTTAACTGGACATTTGAAGATTTAAAGAAGGCGATCAGGAACTCGTTTGGTAGATTTAAATAGATGGCTAGCTACAAACAGGAGTTCATGGGTATAAATTTTAAGAGGGACGAGATCTTAGCAACTTTTTCCAAATGTTTTAAAATTAAGTGCAAATATTGACCGGTGAAAAAATTGTTTAAAACTTTTTGATTCTCATATTGCCATGTAGACGGCACTTAGGCCCTACAAAGACCTGTACCAAGCCATGGTTTTGCCGTTAACAACCCAAACTCCAATTTGAAAATGGTAAGTTTCTTGGTATGTTAGTCTCAGCGTTTAATGCTCTTAAAAACTCACAAAGTTGTTCTCACCTGTGAGGATCAGAAGAATGGGAAATTTGATGACATGAACAATAATTTTCAGAACCAAGCTCTATCAGAGAAACCCCTGTATAGCAAAGAGGATGGTTAAATTCCTGACCCGCTGTCTTAAATGTGGAGTACATGGACACTTTGACTCCTTATTTTGGGGAAGAAGACTAAAGAGCATTTTAATCATGTCTTGCCTCAAGTAAAGGGAACTAGCAGTGAGTTGAGAAAAGATTTATTAGTTAGATATGGAACATTCTAGTACTGCAACCAACCCCATTCCACCAGAATATTTTCCCTAATTTACTAGAAACTTCAGTATTTGTAAAAGAATCAGGAGAAAATCAACTTTATCAAGTCTTTTTTTTAATATAAATGCTTCTACAAGAGTGAAAGCTTGAAACAAAATTTGTTGATATAAAAATATTTAAAGAGGTCTCAAAGCCTTATTCTAGTCAACTAGTTAAGTGGCAAGAAATGCTGAGAACATAGACAATCTGATTAAGTCAAAACTTGGGAATAAAATTGTTTTACATTCTGATAAACGAAATTAAGGGATCATTTCCTGATTTTTAGCACAATTAATTCAAACATTAATTGAGGCAAGAAGTGCCAATAGCCATTTATGAAGATAAATAATCGTTTTTTTCAAGGAACTGGAAATTAGTGAAAAGATTGCTTACTATTATACTGGGGGATAAAGTATCAGCCTCAGGAAGATAACTAAGATTAGGACCTTTTAAAATATTACTAATTCATTAGTAAATAACTATAATGATATTAAGCATTGCAAATAGTTATATTGTGAATAGGTTCTATAGTAAATACTTAATATTTTTAGGAAAATAGATAAAAAATAGCATAACATAAAAGACTTGGAAAAGAGCTATGAAATATATATGAGTATATAAATTCAAGGTGGGTTGACCTTAGGACAAATATACCACACTGAAAAACTTTTTAGCCAGTAAAGGTTTTGAACTTGAAAATGCACTAGGGCGGAAGCAGTTTTACCTGCCAGGCTAACCACTCATAAATATATATATGAGTAATAGATGAAAAAATACAGTTATATGGAGAGCCCTAAAAAATAATCAAAATTATATCTTTGTTTTAATTCTTCCGCAAGCTTTTGTATAAGGCTGAGTTCCCATTCCCATTGATGTGGGGAGAGAAAAATCTACTTTTGTATTGAAGAAGACCAGGTGAGTGTGGACAACTGTAAGGACTAGTTCTTTCTGTAACCAGGACCATTGTTGTAATGAGTCTTAGAAGTTTGAAGATCTGCACTTCTCAAATTGAGAGATCATCAACCTGGGGGAAAACAGTCATTCCCAAAATTTATAATTGGCAAGAATGACTGAGATATCCTGGTACAGTGTGTAACCATATGAGCTGTGCTTATGTGTGAGATGGCAGAGAACATGAGAAGAAGATGATGATGATAAATTCACTGCTGAATTTATTCATGAGAAGAAGCATTGAGCAATGGGAATAGTATAGCTTTACTTAAGCAGGAGCATTCTAATAGACTTAAGAACAATGATGGTCATATATCAGTGTTGCCCATGTGTAAGTCTCAGGGAGTGTCCTTTGACCCTCGATTGAGCTATCTTTCTGTTCCCAAGTAATAAAACACCAAAGAGGATGGTGGTACCCCTCATCACCTAGGGCGATCTCGCCCATGTAGTTGACAAGCGATGGGTAACAGCTCGCCTGCTTTGGATCCTACCCCCAATTTCCTCACTCACCTCAGCAGAACTGTTGCAGGGAATCAGTGAAATCTGTGCAAGATTATCAAACTGAAATCAGTCAGATCTAATTTGGGTGGCAATTGGGCTGATGGCTGGAATACAAATGGCTGTAAAAGTATGAAGAATGAAATATCAGCTGGATCACCCAACAGTTCTGATTTGACCCCAAAATCAGCAGAACAAATATTGGGCGCCATTGATGAGAGTTCAAAACCCTCAATAGTAATTTGGGTGTTGCACCCAATGGGCCTCTATCGACCAAATGAATGGTTAATTGACTGAGCGCAGGTGAGTTGGCCATCCTGAACCCGTTCCCAACCAAATGGTCCCATCCCTATATTGGATGGCCTTGGGGGATTCCTATCGCTTGTTGGGCCAAACGCCGTCATGCAAACCATCAGAAACATAATTAACCCCTGGTCCAGAAGTTTGAGGTTGAACTGACAGAGACTCAGCCCACCGCCAAATTTTGTGATGATGGTTCCCAAAGAATAAACCCCCTCTCCCATCCAATTCGCTTATTAGTCCAAATTTGTGGACCCCTACCACGCTTTCACCAATTGACCACTATTTAATCAGTTGCAAGGCACTGAGAAGATTGTTGGTCAATTTTCTTACTTTACTTTCTTAATAAAATTTTACCAAAAGAAATTTTTATCTGTTATTTTTCCCCTTTTACCGCATCCCTGATGGCATTTCTCTGGTGGTCCATTGCCCCACATCTCGGGTGGACATTACCAATTCTTTTTCACCATGGCTCCCTCTGTTTCCAATTGGATCCAGCGAGTAATCCTTACCTTGCTGTTATGCTACCACTGTGTTGTATCACAATTCTTGGCTCCATATCAAGTCACACGGTTGGCAATGCCCCTGGCATTCTGGCTTGCCTTTTGGGTGCTCAAGCATCCTGACTGGCAGGCTGGTCTAAACTTCTTCTGCCGTTTCCATGACACCATACTGGCTCTCATGTCAAATTTTAATGTGGTATCTACTTTCAAAGCGCCATCTTTTCTGGATATTCTGTTTAATAAAGGGGATGTTTTGAGATTTTGGCATGCCCACATTATTCAGAGATAAAAAATTATAATAAGTATCTGTAATTCTCACTTTTGATCACTATTGTAAAAAGCAACCTTAGATGATGTTAAAGTTTATTAATGTTTAATAACTATTTTCAGGAATGTTCTTCTATGAGACAATATTTTTGTCTGTTTTGGGATTTGTTCCTGAGCATAATACCTATAAATGTTATTAGGAAAACTCTCATATAATGTTTTTAAAAAGTTGATTGTTGATTTGAATATAAACAATCTAACACTCTTATATGAATTGATTATGATTTTTAACTTATTGATAAGGATATCTTGGAGTTATTAGGCGTTGGCAACGCTTTATCTGCAGTAAATTGTATATTACTGAGTTAAAAAGTTTAATGTAAATGGTTAAATAGTACCATTACCTAAGCAGATGTTAGCTTGGAAAAGATAATCTGCTAGGTCAGATAAAAGCGTTGAGAAACGCTATCTTGGATTGTATCCCATGGAAGGTCGTAATCTTGTTAGTGGTGGATTACAAATATGTGAATGTTGTGTCTTATCATTTTGATATAATTCTTTAAGTATAAGTTTATCAACAATGAGTGCTGTTCCTATTAAGGTATTAATTGAAGACTTAAGAGCCAAAACCCTATTTAAACCCCACGCTTTACTTTAATAAATCAGTACATTATGGTAGTAAATTAGATAGCAATAAAGTTTTTGTTGTTCTTATGTTCAGATGTTTGGGAAATAGTAAATCTTAATAACTGGTTTTGTGCTTCAAATCTTTGTGTAATAGTTAAAGGGATAATTTCCTTTGTCCAAATTTTTCTTCAGTGCTAATTTGTAAGAGTTGAAGGGATAGTTTACCATGTCCAAATTGCTTCCATAATACTAAAATAAAGTTTGTCACCACCTTCCTGTAGGAGTATACCTAAGTAAGATGTGAACCATTGGTCGTGAGAAAACTTAACTGGATAGTTGTCTTCATACAACTATCACTTTACTCTTATTGCAAAAATTATTACAAATTAACCTGTGCATTAAACCATAAAAAATTTTACATCTTACCAGCGGGCCACCAACTTATAGTGGGGATTAACACAAACTAAAATAATTTTTCTCTAATGATTATTGACAAAATGTTTGCGTTGTTTTTCATTATAATAGGAACCTGTCACCGCGCCTGAAATTATCTTTCCAGAACAGGGTAAATCCAAGTGCTTTTTAGAAAATTTATTTCTGTGCTCTATCATAAAATGTGAAACCAAATAGTTGTATCTTTATATATTTTATCTATTATTGTAGTACAGAAAATCCATCACTTGGTAGCATTAATCACCTTGACCTTGAACGTGACAGTGCTAATTGATTTATTATTTTTTACATTGTGAAAATCTCTCCAGTATGTTGAAGATTAAAAAGATTCAAGGGTCTGCCACTTCTGAAAGTAGAAGTTTAATTTTGAAAAAGTTAATTTTGATTTAAGTTGAAAACATGTTGCGCTACACCATATAAAAACAGAAACACACTACCTGTCTGCTTGCATCCTAATTGACATTTGAAAGCGGCCAATGAAGTGTAAATAAAGAAAGCAACCATCTGGTGAAACTTGGGTTGTTAGTGCCCTCCAAGAGTCTTTGAGCCTTCCTTTAAACTACTATTAACAAGCAGTATAGATCTAGTAGCGTCATTAATGACATATGAAGCTCAGAATTTTACAAAAGAGATTTTATCTGTTAACTCGCATAGATGATACACTATACCTCTTCAGCTGTGCTCATTACTTTTCTATATTGATATAATTTCTGTATATTAAAAGATTGAGTTGCAAAAGGTGAAATGGATTAGTATGTCATGACTTTTACCCAGGGCTCTACCAAATAACTTAGACGCTACAAGTGCTGTGTAATTCCCCTGCTACCTTTCAGTGGCTATGGATAATATATTAAGCGATTTTATTTTCTCCTGTAAATTCTTCTAAAAAATTTATTACTTTTTTTCTTGAACTTTTAATGAGCATCTGCAACACATGGAATAGTTTTATTCTGCCTTTCCAAAGCTGCTCTTGATTTAAGCCGTGTAAGTGTAACTTCTTCAAAAGAAGCTTGAATACTTGAGTTTTATCATTGATAGAATGGGCTTATGGCACCAGACATAAAAGAATGAAGTTATTATATAAATGAATTGGACAATTAGTAAGCGTGATATCCAGTGTTCCATGATAATTGGCTACTATCACTGGTTTGTAAAAAAATCTTTAGCTAAGTGATTGGATCAGTATTTTATCTCCTAAAAACGGTGTGCAATTTGAGTGGGAATTGAACTGTGAAATGGTATTTGACAAGCAGATGCTTTACCTCTCTAAAGCACTGAAACCAATGTATTAAACTTTGTAAAACCGTTTATTCAAATAATGCATCACTCACTGATGTAGGGGCAATTTTATTGCAGACTCACTCTTATGGGGGTTGATCGCCCCATCTTACTGTATCTGGACGTTAGATGTATGCAAAATAAATTATATATGGTAACTGGGAAGGAGTATCTGGAGTTCATTTTAGCTTATATATAATTTAAGGTATATATCCGCGGAGTGTTGCAGGAATAACCAACCATTCCTCGCTCTGATGAATACTGAATTTAAAAGGAGTTGGAAGGATAATTGTCCCAAGGTGCATAAAATTACAAGCTTATGTTTTATAATAAGCACCGCCCTACTGCAAAATCTTAAACTGCTGATAGCTTATCTTAGCTGCCAACCATGGCCTTAGAAGCTTATTTGGATAATGAATTATCTGATAAGATGCTAAAGCAAAATTAAAATGACAGGCAAAGGTTTAGCGCCCTTAAAAAAATAAAAGAGAAATACTATTTTCAATAATGGAAGGCTTTATAAGATCATTGAAAACCAGAAATATTGGATATTATGACCAATAGAGATGAGTTATTTTATTATTAGTACCCACAAGGCCATGAGGCATGGTCGCTTTAAGAAGACGTTAGGGCAGGTAAAACATCAATACTTTTGAAATCAATACATTTAAAATTTTACATTTTATACAAGGTGGGCCGACCTGGGGACAATACCGCACCAATTAAGGGAAAATTATATGAATGGGAAAGGATGATAAAATCCAGAAAACCTCCATGCATGGCGTATGATAGGTCAGGAACTCCATAGACCGCCTTTGCTATTCGCTATCTAAGTTTGGGGCATTGGTGCGCAATGCCAACACAGTCATATTTGTCCCCTACCCAAAGTTCCTGTACTGGAATCAAACTCAGGGAGGCAGTGGTAGAGATCCCTAATCTACCACTGGGGTATCCTCCTCTGAAATCAATACATTTTAATACCTATGAGACACTTAGATGTTGTAAATAATGCCAAACTTAAGCCCTATATCTAAAGGGTGCTTCCTACAATTGATTGAACCCAGTTTTTTATCACAATGTTTTCATTTACATTGTAGGTCCTTTGCACATTATTTATAGAGAAATTAAATATTTTATTCTGGCACAAATCACCTTAACAAGTGTTTGGAAGCTAAAGAGATCAAGATTTAGGCGCCACAACTACAGTTAATTTTATTTTAGAATAGATCAATAATCAGAATGATGCCCGACTTCATGCTAATGAATAATGGGATCAACTTCACGTCTCATGTAATACCCAAGCTTAATGACCTGTATCAATATTTTAACCAGGTGGATCCTTCCAATAGTATCAGAATTGAGGGTTTTGGTTAGTCAGGTGTGATTGCCAGCTAATTGCATAGGTTTGATACTATTTAATGCTATATGTTTTAATTAGAGTTTAGGTTTGGCGGAAGCTATATTCACTGCTGAAATGCCAATCAAAAATGGTTGTAGGTGTTTCTGATGGAAAGCCATTAATCCGTTACAAAAGTCAGAAAATGGTTCTGCTGACTAATTCAGAGCACCGGTGACTCATGCTGGATGCTCAATATTTATTTAGCTTAATGAATTATATACAATTGACTGGCGAATCATGCCAAGGATGGATTGATTTAATGTAGAATTCAGTGATCAGATGAGCAGATCTCAAGGGAATCGCTATGAAGTATGAATGAATGAAGAGTCAATTGGATAGAGTTCTGGCATCAAGTGGCTGATGGTTTTTCTGATACCGATTGGCCAAAGAGTACTTGGGCGCAGTAGCCCAGAAGTTATATAAATAGTCGTTCATTCTCTCCTAATAAACAATCTCTCTTTCGCCCATCTTTTCCTATTTGTTTAAAGTCGCAAGAGTAACTAGAGTAGGGAAGGTGGGACAGGAGATCTCTGATAGGTGCGGGTTATCACACCTGGAGTGGCCAGTGCTGCCAGCTCCCATGCCTCCTTTCTATGAGGAACTGGCAGGAACCTGGCCAGCTGGCTACCGCTGGATGCGCTGACTGGTCACCAACCTTGCAGGGTGCAGCGTGGGAGTGCTATAGCTGCCCAAGAGGGGGATGGACTCGTTGGGGCATGCCCAGATGGGTTGGTGAAGGGTCATGAGGGTGGGGCAGCACAGAAGTGCCTGAGCCACCCAGGATGAAGCAGGAATTGCTGGGGCACACGCTGAGGACACCTGGGGCTAATGAAAGCCGTTGGTAGTTGGTTGGTGGGTTGGACGCGGACTTGTAGGGGTTGGTATACCGATGAAGGCGAAATGGCAAAGGGCCAACAAGTCTTCATACTGGTTGGCCTGGCCACTAGTGGAGCCCATGGTTGATTATGTGACAGTGGTGCTCACTACAGGGGGCTTCACTGGTGGGCCACTCGAGTAGTTGGAGGACTGCTTATCAAGTGGTGAAGCCACTATTTAAGGCCAGCGCTCCTTTGGGGGAGGCTCTGGGATCTGGCCCACCATCAGGGTGGATCGTGCAGAAGGACACCATCTGGTCAAGTGTTGGCAATGTCAAGATTTTAACTAGATGGATCCTTCAAATAGTATCAGAATTAGGGGTTTTGGTTAGTTAGCGTGATTGCCAGATAAAAGCCTAGTTAAATAATACTTAATGTTATATAATTTGATTTAATTTTAGGTTTGGTGGAAGCTGAATTCAATGCCAAAATGCATTCAAAAATCATTGTGAGAGTTTCTGGTGGAAAGCTGTTGAATCCATTATGAATCATCTGAAAATGTTCCCCTGACTAATTCAGAGCACTGGCATCTCATTCCGAGGATCCTCAATGTTTACTTAATTTAAATTTTAAAATTTTAAATTTATTGCGAGGAAGGCTGACCATGGGATGGACACTTCCAACATTGACCCAAAAGAGATAAGACTTAGTAACAGGGAAGGCACCCCAGAGAAGCGGTGCTATCTCTTGTTGCCAGCGGGAACGCCACTTTATGGGGAGGGGGAGGGAACGTGTGAAGGGGCTGTAGCCACAATTGAACACGCGTGGAGGAAAGGGTCTGATTTGATGAACCAAACTGGGAACCAGGATGAGACCAGCTGTTGGCGACGCGGTGGGAGGTATCCAAACATCCACGCCTGAAAGTGGTCCACCAAATGAGACCGGAATCTGTGGACAGCTTCTGGGAGGGTGGGGGTGGAGCCTGTGATGGCATATAAGACAATCGTGTGGATAGTCCACATGGCAATTGCAACCACCAGAGCATGGAGGGAGGGTGGAAGGGGGGAGGCCATTGATAAAGCAAACATATCTCTTGAAAGACTGAAGGGATGTGTTTGATCCTGGCCCAGCAGACGTTGAACTTCGCGCCGTATCAATTTAGAGGTAGGTCACTTCTCCAGGCGGTGGAACAGCGTTCCATATTGGCCACACACGACGCAGGATGAGTGTAAAGCATAGAGCGCTCAGCCATATGGTACACCTGCCTCAGGCTGCGCCACACATGGGAACGGATTTGAGGCTGCAACAGAGGATGGTGTGCGTATTTCCAGATAGTTTTTTGGGTCTCAATGGAGTAAGGGATGTCCATCATGTCCAGGTAGTCCACCCTGGATAAGACATGGGGCCGCGTGGGGATCACGCCATCTTGGATGGGTAGCCCCTGTACCTCTTGTGTGAACTGAGGAGAGGGGCGGCCTCTCTGGGCTGTGTGTCCGCTAATATGAATTCTCCACTCAGCGCTCCGCATGGAGAGGAGGATTCTTTTGTAGTGGGTTTCAGTCCCGTGAGGACCTGTGGACGATGGGTGTGAAGCCAGGTATTTCATCAGGGAGTGAGGGTTTGATGGATTGTTAAGGCCCAAGGCGCGGGAGAAGTTAAAGTGGGCCGCGCGGGACCTGTGTTAGGAGGGGAGCGTAGGGGCAGTGACAGCTGTAATCCAGGTGCCCAGGATCTTGGCAGCATGGGCTTTGAAGTCAAGCAGGCCCAGGCCTCCCTGATGATGAGGGCCAAACATGACCTCTAGCTGTACTGGTGGTTGGCGGCCTGACCAAAGCCATCCTTGCAGCAGGGCATACAAGGATTTGAAAAAGCTTGAGGAGAAGGGGATGGCGTGGGCTCCAAACCAGAATTTGTAGAGGAGCATAGAGTTGGCTAAAACAACCCTGCCAGTAAGGGAAGTAGGGTGGGCTTTGAGGGAGGCGATGCACTCGTCATGTTGTCTAGAATACGACTCTCCATTACTGCTGATGCGTACCCGCCTGCCTCCACCCACACGCCCAGATGGCGGACTGGCCCTATAGTATGGCGTGGCACGAAGGGGAGCACCAATGGGGTGGTGTGGGGTGAGCTGGGAGGGCGAGCACATGTGCGAGCAGATGGGCTGGGCTGGGCACTGGTCGCTGGGGCCCAGCAGGTTTGATACCGACTAAGGAGGATGATTTCGGTTTTGGAAGCGTTCAGTGCAGCATTACATACCCGGGAATACTCCTGGATGAGAGCTTCAAGTGCGCGTGCATCTTTATTATTAGACACCCCAACCACACAGTCGTCTGCAAACGCCATCATCTTGACTGGGGCTTGGCCTGGCACATGGACCCCAGTGAGTTGGGCATTCACGTTTCAAAGTAGTGGGTCAAGGCTGAAGTTGTATAAGAGTGGGCTAAGGGGGTCCCCTTGTCGTAAGCCCCTTTGAGGGCGGACTACTTCCGTTAGGAAGCCAAGGCCACGTACTGCCATTGTTGCAAATTCCATGAGCAGCATCACCCAGTCGATGAGTTGAGGGGGCAAGCGGAATTGATGGAGGCAGGCCCTGAGGTATTCCCAGTTTACTCTATCATAGGCCTTCTGTTGGTCCAAGAATACTAGTGCCCCAGAGGCTGTGGACTGGCATGCGTTAGCCACAGAGTGTACGTTGTCCCAAATCGACCTTCTGGGTATGAAACTGAATTGTTCTGGGAGAAGGTGGCAGATGCTACAATCCCTAAACGGTTAGCCATGATTTTTGTTAAACTTTTTGTATCCGTGTTAGTTAAAGAAATGGGGCGCCAGTTGGCTAAGTCTAGCTTGTCCCCTTTCTTGAAAAGTGTGATGGTGAAGGCCTCTTGTCCTCCTGGTAGGAGGCGCGTTTCCAGAAGGCTCTGGTTAAGGGAGGCAAGCAGTAGTGGGGATATATATTTGAAGTACTTTTTATAGAATTCATATGGAATGCCATCTGAGCCTGGGAATTCCAGTTTGGTGCACTGCAGATGGCTGTCCATAATTCATTCAGAGTAATCAAATTCATTATTTCTGGGTATTGGGAAACGGTGCAGATGTGGGTTCAGTCAAGAAATTCTGCCACTTTGGCCAGCTGAATTGGATTGGATTGGTATAACTCAGAGTAATACTTTTGTTTTTTGATTGCCACTTTGGCTGGATTATCCGCGATGGAATCATCTGAGTTTCACACCTGTGTGCAGGCCACGCTCTGGTGTGGTGCAAAAAATTTTAAAAAAATATGTGGTGCACTTGTCACCCTCTGTAATGTGTTTAGCCCTGTACTGAACACAAACCCAATGTTTGTGTTGCCTTTCAAGCGCGTTGAGAGGGCGGCTGCTTCTGCCCACTTCTGGCCCCATGCAGGGCTGTATCCTGTGGCTAGGATGTTGGACTCCAGGTGTGCCAACTCTGCCAGAGCGCGCGAGATGATGGCCAATATGGCTTGTGAGCATCGGGAGGAGATGTGGCGAGAGTGGCGGATGGTATCCTCTTTGAAGGCTGCCCATATGGAGATGGGGTCCGCGCAAAATGGTGTAACAAACTCTTTTGCCAAAGTTGCTGATTCCACCCAAGTGGAAAATCCTAGCGACGCAAGTTTGGGAGAGTGGAGCTTGCATCAATGTGGGGCCTTATCCACTGTGACAGGTAGGTGGTAGGTAATTTAGACCAGCCAGTGGTCGGAGAATTCAATTTTTGTTGTTTGGAAGTAGAAATGTGAGGTTGGAATTTCGCTGGCGTAAGAATAAGGTCTATGTGGGTCATGGACCTTAATTGGCCGTTGTGGATGTTAGGTCGCGTCATGTTTTTAAGCAGCGGGGCTTGCTGCAGCAGCACATCCATTAACCCAAGGGTGGCCTTTAGAACGCGAAGTTCTATGTGACCCTGGGGGGCGTGGGAGGAGGAAGGCCAACGGTCCGTTGGTGTGTTTAGCCAACAGTTCATATCGCTGACTACAAAAGGGTTTGGGGGTAACGGGAGGGATTTGACTAATGAGAAAAATTCCTGACATTCTCGTGCACAGGTTGGGTCATAGATGTTAATGACAGCATGTGCCACGTCAGCCCACGAGAAAGTGACAATGAGGACTTGGCCATTGAGAAAGGATTCTGACAATAAAAATTTTAAAATATTGTTTTTCTGAACTAGCACCCCACAGTGCTCTGACCAAAAGGATAGGGATGGGAGGAGCATGGTTTTCAAGCATCCTCAGAACCTCGTGGACAGTGGGACTCCTGGATGGCCAGGATATCCACGGGTAAATTTATTTGTAAAAAACTCAGTTTCCTAGCCCGGGATGGCAAGGCCTTGAGTCTGGCGATATTCAACGTCCCTAAAGTGAAGGTTTCCCCCATTGCACCTTGGGTGTGAGGGGTGGGCACCCGGGCCCACTAGCCTCCTCTAGATCCCCACGGGCCTTCATGGCAGCATGGGTGTTTGCAGCAACGCTATTGGTAGTTTTGTTGATTTTAGCAGAAAGGTTCACATTGACTTTTGCCTTCACTTTTTGTTTCCCCAACGTCGAATGAATTTTTTGCGGTGTGGATGAGTTCAGTGCACCAACAATTGGGTCAAAAAAAATTTTCAGGTAGGTTGGACCCCAAGCCATTTTCAACTGGAGCTTAGTTGCAAAGATCAGGTGAAATCAAGTCACCCATCAGATCCTCATATTGGGTGGCCCAATTGGCATGGGCTTCTTAATCTGATTGGTTGATGGATTCCCACGTTGCTTCCACCACGAAGGTTTCAATGTCCTCCTGGTGTTGGGAGTGTGGGATAGCGGTGGTGACTTTGGCCGCTTCCTTGGCCGCGGCCCTGTGGGCCTGCTTGGCCTTCTTCTGCTCTTGCGGGGAAAAAGGTTTTACCAGTAGGTAGCAGCCTTGTGCTCCCCACGGGAAAGCCTCTTTGGTGCTTGTGGTTGGTTTGTAGTGCGCCTCTCTGCCGGCCATGGCCGCCGAGGGGTGCTCTTGGAATTTGATGCCCTCCTTGGTGGGGCATGCATGTGCCTTATGGCCAAACGCATCACAGTGGGTGCAGATGGGGGCGCGCTGTCCACGGTTACCCAGAAAGGGTGGGTGGTATGCGCTTCAATATTGATATATGTGGAGTGCGGGATCTGGGTTAGGTCCTTCGCGATCTCCTTGGTTGGGGTCAGAATTGCAATGGCTTTGCTGGTGCATAGATGTGGCATCAGCGTAAAGCATTGCATCTCAAAAGATTGTATTTTGCCATAAACGGTGAGACCATCTTTCAGGTGCTTCTCCAAAATGGCACGTTTTACCATAGTAGGCAAAAAGTCAAACGTGAGGAAAATTTGGTTGGATTTTGTCCATCTGGTGTGTTTGGTTTCGATGACCCATTGCCCTTTGGGGAGGTTGATCACTATGAGCACCGCAGCAGCTTCATCTGCTGCCTCCTTGTTTTGAAACCGAGGTCCAGCCAACTGCGTGACATGGAGTGAGGTGTGACATACACCGCAGTCAGGAAAAAAGTGTGCACATCCCCACAAAATTTTTCCCATAGAGCTGTTTGTTGGATGTCCAGAAACACACAGACTCCGTATTCCACCGATGAGAGTGGTTGGGAGTGTGGCATGTTGATGTACTATTTGCATCGTGCTTGCCAAGCGAGGATTTCTGGGGAAATAGTGACCGCCAGTTTTTTAATATTTTTTTCTATTCCACCAGTTTCTCCGGGGCATTTTTGAATGTTTGAGGCCGCGGGCCTACCACCTGCTCCTCTTACCTTACTTGCCCAACTGCTCCCTGACATGGGCGCAGACTAATCTCCTCTGTGAGATTATCAAACTAGAATCAGACTTGAATTGAATAAGTTGCAAAAGTGATTGCAATGAGAGAGAAAAGTAAGCAATGTTTACTTAATTTAATGATTTATATTAAATTGACTGGTTACTCAAGCCAAGGATGGATTGACCTAATGTAGAATTTGGTGATCAGATGGGTGGATCTGGAGGGAATCGCTATGAAATATGAATGAATGAAGAGTCAATTGGATAGAGTTCTGGCATCAAGTGGCTGATGGGTTTCTAGTATTGATTGGATAAAGAGTACTTGGGCGCAGTAGCCCAGAAGTAGTATAAATAGTCGTTCATTCCCTCCTAATAAACAATCTCTCTTTCGCTCATCTTTCCTATTTGTTTAAAGTCGCAAGAGTAACTATAGTAGGGAAGGTGGGACAGGAGATCCCTGATAGGTGCGGGTGATCACACCTGGAGTGGCCAGTGCTGCCAGCTCCCATGCCTCCTCCCTATGAGGAACTGGCAGGAACCTGACCAGCTGGCTACCGGTGGATGCGCTGACTGGTCACCAACCTTGCAGGGTGCAGCGTGGGAGTGCTATAGCTGCCCAAGAGGGGGATGGACTCGTTGGGGCATGCCCAGATGGGTTGGTGAAGGGTCATGAGGGTGGGGCAGCACAGAAGTGCCTGAGCCACCCAGGATGAAGCAGGAATTGCTGGGGCACACGCTGAGGACACCTGGGGCTAATGCAAAGCCGTTGGTAGTTGGTTGGTGGGTTGAACGCGGACTTGTAGGGGTTGGTATGCCAATAAATGTGAAATGGCAAAGGGCCAACAAGTCTTCATACTGGTTGGCCTGGCCGCTAGCGGAGCTCATGGTCAATTTCATGACAGCCTGATTGCTATTAGAGTTGTATTGTTCACGCCCTTAACTAGAAAAAATAGTATGATAAAGAGGTTAAATGGTACTATAAATGTAAGTTTATAAAAGTTTTTACACAACCAAACAGGCCAGTTTGAATATTTTATTACCTCATGCCGTATTTATTATATATTGCCTTTCATTCAGCATAGGGTGATCACTGTTCAGTTACTTATTGAGAAGTTTTCTGAGCTTTCTTCTATCATATAATCATGTGTCCATAGGAAGAACATTAGTCCAACAAGGTATTTAAGAACCTCACTCAAACGTTATTATTGCTACAGATCAAACTTACTTATTGCGTTAACTTGGAAATTAAGGTTAACTGAAATAATAATTAATATATGAACATAAACTTTCGGCCTAAAGAGTTAGTTCTTCATTACAACAATCACAGATTTTGATAGACTAGCATATTAAAACTTATGAAAAGGGACCTTTGAGATCATATAAAATATTTATTGAATCTTACACTCTGAAAGATCCCACCTGATGGTATCTTATCAATAGGGTGCATTCTAAGTTTCAAAAAGAAGTATTGTCAGCTCTCCAGACTACAGTAATGTTTATAATGACACAGTTGACCTTCATTCATCTTTCTATGATGATTAATCAAGTAGGAGATGTGTTGCAATTAGTTTTAATAGCCATTATTATATTATTTTTGTAAATAAATTTATATTGTCTTAGGTATATTGAGGATTTGATAAATTTTCTACAATCAATGCTACTCTATAATGTTGTTTTAATCTGGATTACCTCTCACTGCTTCTAAGTTTTTACATTTAGTTGTCAATGAGTAGTATTTAATTATAATTGGTTACTTCACTGCAGCCCTCTGAGTTCTAAAAATTATGAGTTATGGTAAACCTCTTAATCCCCACTGGTGCAACTATCAAGTCCTATAATAAAATTAATTCACTTTATGGCTCAGTTTTATAACTACTATTATATTTAATTATACTATCAAGTACCTTTCCCTGCGCTGGATTAAGCACATCAATAATTCTGTGATTATATTTCTCAATTATCTGTTGATTTTCTAAAATTGTAGTAGGTTGTTTGCTTTTATTGTGTAAATACCTCAAGTTCAATGGCAAAGTGTCACTGTCTTTCCAAATATTATTCAAGTGACCCATCTTTCTTAGTTATACTATGTTATAAATTTTTTGCATAAAAATGGGTTTTAAGACATATTAGTAAGTAACTGCCAATTTAGTGGAAAATCTTGTTTTTATAGTGGTGCCAGAATCCTACTAGGAAGAGAAAGTCATAATGAAAACCCCAAAGCCACTGTCAGTATATGATTTATGGTGTGTTTTCTTAGTTTATAATAAAATCCTATTATTTGAAAAAAGCTTTCTATTTGTAGTTCTTTTGAGCTTGTGATCATACACCTACGTTTAATTAATAAATTTAACCTATCTGTGCTTTTGATATAAGATTTTTCAGCACCAACTTCAATGTACTTTTTTACAATTTTCACCCATGATTGCATCAGTTGTAACTTTAACTGAGAAATCTTGGGGTTGAGCCCTTTGTTTGTAGGAGAAATATTACTTGTTACGCTCGTGTTAAACTTTTTTAGAGTCATTGCACGTATGATTGGTTAAACTCAAAAAGGCATTGATAAATCTGTGAAAGTAAAGATTTGGAATTGAGGGGTGAGGATGGTTATATGTATGGAACAGCCCCACCTATTTTCTTCCAAAGTACGCCTAGGTCATTTAACTTAGCAAGAAGCATAGTCATAGGTTTTGTTCACCTCTTAGTACTAAAGGGATGAAAGATCCTTTTCAGCTTAACACTTAATAATTTTATTCAAGATGGGCCGACCTTGGAACAAATATACCAAACCAATAGAAGGGATAGGGAGTAGGGAGTTAAAATATACTTGTGGAGGACAAAACCCAAGTGCTGGGGGTAAAACCTTCCTGCATGTGTTCTGATGGGCCGGGATTACATTATCTAACTTCATTAATTCTCTTAGTCAGACTGAGGCATGGTGCACGAATCCACATGTATTGATATCCTCTTGGCACAAAAATACAATTTCTTCCATGACAGGATTGAAACCTGCACCATGAGGGGTGATAATGGGACATCCATCCCAACTATGCCACACCCCCTTTTTCAGCTTAATACTATTGTAAAAGATCTTACATTACCTTTCCTATAATGAAAGGGTCCACGCCCCTCTGGGGCCTTCACCAGGGCATAATTCTTATTGGGAGTTAGCAGATTAATTGTCATAATGGCAGATTTTTTGAGTGGGGTGAGTGATGATGCACCATGATTATGTTTATGGAAAACGTAATGAATTATTAGCAATTACTATCTTTGGAAGTTTCCAGATGTTCTCATAAGCTAGTACACTTTCCAGGATAACAAATAATACTTACCATGGTTAACCCATCACAAGTCTAAAATTCTATCAACCTCAATTTCTAGCGCCTTACACCATTAAGGCTCTAACTCTCGAGTTTTTGCCCATAGAACGTGGAAAAAATAGGGCATATAATGAGGTGTGTATCTTCTAGTGTGACGGTTATTTCAGTAGAATAACCTAGTGTTTATTCCTTACTTTGTGGAAGGTTAGTAATTTAAAAACTTATTTTTAGCATGAGACTTTGAGGTTGATTTTTGGTGTTTACATGACAAAATTTCCCATCTGGCTATTTTAAACTTCTCTGTGTAACTTGTTTGCAAAACATTTAGTAGCATTTGTAGATTTAATAAGTTACTTTAATTGTCTGTTAATGAACTTTGCGAAAAATAGAAGCATTAATTTCTGATACTGGATTTTAGCCTTCTCTATATGTGCCTCAATGGTACTGTGCCCCAAAAAGCCTGAAATCTATACTTGAAGCATTTTATAACTTACAACAAGTATATTTTCTAATTTTGAGGGTGCCAAGTCAGTCTTGGATCCCATCAGCTAGAGTATCCATCCTATGGTCAGTATGGCGCAAATGAACTGTTTGAAATAAAAGTAACAAAATGATTTATAGAGATAATGATGTAACGAAAATGTAGTATAAGATAGGGGTTTTTATACGCTAAAATTAAAATTATAAACTCCATAAGGAAAAGGACTAATGAAAATTAATAGAGTGGGAAATACAGATAGGAGGCTCTTGGTCAGGCGATGCATACAGAGTGTAAAATGCCTTTGCAGTATATTTTTTGGTAGTGCAAAAAGCATGTTGAATGTACCAAGTCAGATTATAACTTGCCTAACTTAGGTTGATTGTTAAGCAAAATCTTTATTTCTTTCTCTTATTTGCAGGTTCATGTTAATTTACAGCTTCATGTTTCACCTAATGTAATGATCGCCTTACATTTTGAGAATACTTCACTTCAATTAATCAGGATTTCATCTCACTGTTCTTTGGGCTTAAATCAGTCCAATGGAATTTTTCTAGTATTAATTCAGCCTTACCAACTACCATATTTCCATATAACTAATCAAAGGGTTTTTCATCAACCCCCTAAATTGCCTAGGCATCAATTCTCTCATGGAAGTTGTTTGGTCAATATTCTTTTCATCATGTCTGATATTCTTATAACCAACAGCACCCCTTTAAGAATTGACAGGGGATCACTGATGTTGTAATCAATTAGGTACACATTTGATAGTTATCCAGTTTCCAAAGAAATTTTTAGTATCTATCCCCACATTTGTAAGTAATAGGGTATGACCCATCCCAGATGTAATCCATTTTTCACCTTGTCAATATTCTGATATGACTGGATTTTATATAACTGAGGTAAGCTGACCAGGGGATGGACATTTCAAATATATGTAAAACTAAGGAAATAACCGACAAATATAAAATTGGGCACCCCAGGGTACTCAAGTTACCCCTGTTGCCAGCGGGACTGCCAGGTATGGGGGGTTGGTGCGCTACTCTGAGGGGGTTTCCCCTGCTATGGAGCAGGTGTGAAGGAAAGGGTCTGTGTGGAGGAACCAGAGTGGGAACCATGATTCTATGAGCACTTTTTGCCTTGGTCTCATATATCCATAGAGCCAGGCTTGGAAGTGCTCCAGTAAGTGAACATGAAATCTGTTAATAACCCTGAGAATGGTTGGGACCGTGCCTTTGAACGCATCTAATGCAATTGTGTGGATTGTCCACATTGCAATGGGTATTATTAGGGAGCGGAGGGTAGATGGGATTGGTGACTCAATCTGGAGTGCGAAGATGCTCTTTGATATCAAGAATTCCTGTTCGTTTTGAAACTTAAGCAGGCGTGTTACTTCCTGCCATATAGCTTTGGTTGGGGGGCATGTTTCTAGGTGGTGATGTAGGGATCCCTCCCCTCCACATACTGCACATGCTTCGTGGAGGGAGTTGGAGTGGTCCGCCAGCCTATAGGTCCTTCTCAGACAGCGCCAGGCGTTTGCTCTTATACTCGGTTGTAGGAGTGGGTGGTGAGTCATTTTCACACTGCCTTCTGTGTGGTTAAATAATAGGGAATGTCCAACATATCTAGGTATTCTATCCTAGCTATGTTTGGGGTTGTTGCGAGTATATCTCTCTGGGGGTAGTTTTCTGGGTTTCTTAATTTGAACTGGGGGCTAGGTCGTCCCCTTCCCTGTATAGTACCCATGTTCTCTATGGTCCATCCCATATGGCGGATAGTTCAGAGGATATGTTGAAATGAGGGGAGGTTCCATGCGGACCCATTGCAGTAGAGTGTTTGTCAAGGTATGTAAGTAGTCTGGGTGGGCTATGTGGGTTGGTTAATTTGAGCGCCTGTGCAAAGTTAGTCCTTGCTGCTCTGGACTAAAGTTGTTGTGAAGTTCTGTAGAAAGGACTTCCTTTATCCAGGTACCTAGTCTGTGATTGGCGTGGCTCTCAAAATCTATTAGTACCATGCCTCCGCTTGAGCGTGGGCCAAATAGTGTTTTCATCCGTATAGGAGTGTGAGAGCCAGGCCACAGCCAGCCCTGGATAAGCGCGCGGATTGAGTTTATAAAGGTAGGTGAGAAGGCGATCGCATGGGCTGGGTACCATAGTATTGGGGTGATGAGCGAGTTAGCAACTATAACTCGCCCTGTTAATCCTGGGGTTTTTCCCTTGAGGGAGGCGACGCGTTTGGATACCCGTTGTAACAGGTTACTTTCCATTATCTCATTAGCATATCCCCCTGATTCAAGCCAGATTTCAAGGTGCCAGCCAGGAGTGGTGGTGGGAGGTGTTGCAAAGGGTAAAGTGATTATGTTTTTTCTTCATGTGTTGGTATGAGGTTCTGATGTTGTGGCCCAGTTGTTTGCGTATTTGCCTGAGAGGATGATTTCTGTCTTTCTTTTGTTGAGCGATGCATTGCTCACCTTGGAGTATTCCTCTAGAGTGCGTTCCAGCTGTCAGGCATCTTCATTGTTTTCTATACCTGCTACGCAGTCATCCGCAAAGGCCAGTATCTTGACTGTTGATTGTCCTTGTGCGGTTATCCCCATGAGATGTGAGTCATTTACTCGGAGGAGTGGGTCAAAGCTGAAATTATATAGCAGTGGGCTGAGGGGATCCCCTTGTTTGAGCCCTCTGTGTGATTTTAATCTTGTTTGTTAGAATCCAGGGCCGCATACAGCCATGGTTGCAGATTCTGTTAGGAGCATCGCCCATTTTACAAATCTTGGTGGGATATTGAAGGCATATAGACATTCTTTTAGGTATGGCCAGCTAAATCGGTCATACGCCTTTTCCTGATCCAAGAAGACTAGGGCACCAGTTGCTTTGGATTGGCAAATGTTTGCAACAGGGTGAATGTTGTTCCAGATTTAGAGCCCTGGTATAAACCCAAATTGGTTGGGTGATAGGACGTCAGAGGCAATTGCGCCTAATCTGGCTGCTAAAATTTTTGTTAGAATTTTTGTGTCAGTGTTGGAGAGTGAAATTGGGCACCAGTTGGCCAGGTCCAACTTGTCACCCTTTTTATACAAGGTTATAATGTAGAATTCATGGCCTCCTGGTAGTAGGCGTTTTACCAACAAGCATTGGTTCATAGACGCCAATAGGAGGGGGGCAATTTGTTAAAAATATTTTTTGTAAAATTTTTAGGGTATCCCATCAGGCCCTGGGCATTTCCTATGTGGTGCACAGCGAATTGTCTCCCAAAGCTCCTCCTGTGTAATAAGGGATAGTATGTTGTAATTTGGTGGTGTACTTTGTATCTCGGCAATTTGTATAAATTCTTTAATTTTTTTTGAATCTGTTGCCATTTCACAATATAATTCGGTGTAATAACGGTGTACTTCCACCTTGACCTCCTCAGGGTCAGTTGCCACGGTGCCATTGGTCTTGCGGACCTGTGTGCACGTGGGCTGGTTTCCACAGGAGTGGAATTGGCAGAAAAGTATGTCAAACAGGTTTCGCCTTCCTTTATGAACTCACCTTTGTTTAATACTTTAATTCTGTGTTGGTGTTCAAAGATGAGATTGTTAAGTTGGGCAGATATTTCTGCCCATTTGCATCCCCAGTTGGGGCTATAGCTAGATCTCAGAGTATTTATCTCCAGGTGGTCTAGTTCCGCCAAGGTACGCTTGATTGTGGCCGTGTCTACGGTGTGCTTATGTGATGCAATATGTTGGGTTTTGTTTTTAATCCTTTTTGAAATTTTCCCATGTTCCGATGGGATCTGAAGTGAATGGGGCTGTGAATTATGGGTTTGTAGCCTCGTTTTTGACCCAGTCAGATATCTTGGGCAATTGTATACTTTCTGGGTGAAGCTTTCTCCAAGGTGACACCTGTGTGTGGGATTGGGTTGGCACTAACTGCACTGTAACCAATTGGTGGTCAAAAAATTGATCTTTTTTGTAAATTTGGAGATTCTTGAGCAGTGGGATTGCGGGACGAGGATGTGGTCAATGCAACTCATTGATATGAGTGCTCCCTCGCATATGTTGGGCTGCGTCATGTGGGGAAGGAGTGGTGAACTGGGGAGGAGAGCATCCTGTAGGCCAAGCGATGCCTTCATTGTGTGGAATTCAATGTGTCCAGGTGGGTTTCCCCTGAGATTAGGCCATTGATCTGTATTGGGGTTATCCCAGCAGTTGAAATCGCCTAACGTAATGGTATCTGGTGGGAGAGTGAGATCAGGAATGTTCTCAAGAAATTGTTTTCTTTCAGTTGTGGTGCACAGTGCATAGTCACATGCTATCAAAATTATTTCCTCTTGGCATGTGTTTGTTGCTACTAGGACTCGACCATGTAAGTGTGATGACAAATTTGTAATTTTAAATTTTTTGTTGTTTTGGACGATCACCCCACAGTGAGGCGTCCATACTGATTGTCACGGTGCGACCCTGGTTGACTAGGATCCTTCTTCCCCTAGTAGACAGTGGGTTTCTTGGATGGCCAAGATGTCTACAAGAGGTTTTTTCAGGAATTCCATCTTTTTGGCTTGGGATGTATGATCCCTAGCTCCCGCGATGTTTAGTGTCCCTATTGACACTGAGGTGCCTGTGGCGCCTCAGGAGCGGTTGGGAGGGCCCTTTGGCCCTATCCCACAGCGGCTCATTCTGGCCATGCTCGGCGTCTGTACTCCAACTCTTTCAATGCCATTGTTGGTTCCCTTGATCTGACCCAATGATTCACGGGAATTACATTTTTTTGCACATGTGTCAACCTTTCCCGCACAGGTCTCATGTTGATTTGATGCAGATTGTTGATTGGATTCTATATTTTTGAGGTTCAACTTTGGTGAATTGTGCACCACATTTTCGCCCAAATTGTGGTTGCATTGCTCCTCAGTATGTGCATGACTGATGTTGCTTTGTGACTAGGTCAGGTTACTGTGAAAATTTTTGACCTGAGCATATTGTTCTGATTAGTTGGCTCAGTGAATATCCAAAATATCCTCCCAAATTTGTCCAGGGGTTAATGGCGGACTCTGCATGTGCTGCCGCTTTGGCTGCTGCTCGCTTGCAGGCTTTTTGTGCCGCTTTATGTTCTTTGCGTGTAACTGGGTCCAAGATGGAGTATAGTCCATCTTCTCCCCAGCGGAATGGGTGGTGACTGTCAGTTATTTTGGCGAAGTTTTCTTAACTTCAGCACTGCTTCCTCACAATAATCATTTTCCATTAAGCCCTCTTTCACAGGGCATGCGTGTTCCTTGTGGCCCAGTGATCCACAGTGGTTGCAAATGGGCAGTGCACATTCCGGTGTAACTCAGAATGTGGCTGACTGGCCCCCATTCATGAAGTGAAATTCTGCTGTGCGGGGAATTCTGGATAAGTCCTCTCCCACTTCTGGGAAGGGGTTAATTATGGCGATAGCTTTGCCCGTGCACAGGTTGGGCATCAGGCAAAATCACTGTAATTTAAGTTGCTGAATTTCTCCATAGGCCACGAGACCTTTGTGGACTCTTCCTCAATTACCTTATGAGGAAGGTTGGTGGGGAGTGAGTCAAAAGAGATGAAAAAAGCTTTTACTTTGTTCCATCTGGTGTGCGCGGTGCACACAATTTTTTTGCCCTTGGGGAGGGCAATTTCCACACAGACTTTTGCTGTGGCATCAGCTTCATCGGCTGTTTCAAAATCAATATTGATACAGCCGTGGCCCATGTTGTTGGTGGCTACATACACCGCGTGAGGGAAAAGTGAGGGCAGTGCCTCAAATGTCTTCTCCCACAGGGTTGGTGACTCATCCCCAAGGAAGAGTCTAATCCCGTGCTCCACCTTTGACAAGGGTTGGTTGAACTGAATGTACTTATATTGCGCGCGCTTTACAGTGAATACTATAAGCCCAGAAAGTGTCTGGGTTTGCAATTTCTTTGTGGATTGGGTTCCTGGTCCCCCTCCAGGGCGTTTCTTGCCCTTAGTTGCACCGTTAAGCGCACCACTCGCTGCGACGCTCGCCCATATTGTATTATTTTTATTGATAAAGTCGCCCATCTCTCCTGTGTGTGATTATCTAAATTTGCTGTTTGAATCGAATCATAGTAACTAAAGTGATTGTTATAAAAAGAAAAGCTCTGTTATGACTGAATGATAATCCTAAAAAGCCTTAGCAGATTGGTGAGAATCCGCCAACCATGATACTAGTTATGTTTATTCAAGCGCCATGAGATGAAACAATATTGGGTCAAAAAGGGTTATTATTGGATCACCTCCAAATTAGGGTCTTAAGGTGATGTCAACTTTTGATGAATATTGATTAAATACCCTTAATTTATGGTAATAGATAATTCAGAATACCATAAACTGCTGGAACCAATAAGAATACAGTAGAACTGAATAGCTAAGCTGAGGAAATGGTATCACCCAAAGTTGCTGAGATATAAGTGAGATGAGATTATTTAAGGAGGAGGATTGTTAGTAGAATAAAGTGAGTGGACCAGGGACAAATGCTGAAATAGTAAAGATAAAATAAAGAAGTGTTGTCAGGGCAAAGGCTCCATATTTATTAAAGGTTAATTAGGTTGTTTTGAAGACAACAGTTGTAAAAATTTACTGGTGGTTGTTATTGGCAAGCAACCTAGTAACCTTTTTACTGCACAGGTTCATTTCCATCATGCACTTCATCGCGTTATATATTAAGACGTAATTCAATTCTAAATAGTATGGAGACTATTATCTGTAGTTGATTATGTATTATATTTTGGCCCAACGCTCGGCCAGTATTCCCAATTTAATACTTGTGATGTCGTACTCTTAATGATTCGTTCCCTTCCTCTTGTCTACCTGATCTTTGCTAAAATACCCCGGTGACAGTCTCTTCATTCCAATACACAGTCAGCAGCTATCCCCAATTGTGGCTCCTTCTTCTCTAGATCCCGCTCAAATCTTTACTCTTCTCTCAGAGAGTCTTCCAATTATTTCCCACAGCAATAATATCCTTGATACAGAACAGCACAATGGAAGCTGATGATAGTTTAACTATATACTGAATGGATAACTTAGAACTAAATAACTCTTATTATATGTCTGCATTATCTTGTTTTTTATTATAGTGAACCCTAGGTAATATATATAGTGGGGAAAACAGCTGTCTAACCCTCAGGTGACACCTCTTTGATGAAATGGCAGCCATTGGCATTGAATCACCCATTCTCATCTCAGAAGAGATGGTCTTCTCCATCCTGGCTAGGATTTCATTATTGGACATCCCTAAGACCTAAAATGGAAAGAGTTGGAAAATGTGTCCCTAACATTTTCCTCTCAATCCAAGCAAACCAACCATATTTAGCTAGCGACCTGCTTAGGTAATAGAACTTATTACCATTTAAGGCAGGTCACTCACCAACCAATCGATTCACTAGTTGCAGGTGGCATCACTTGCCTCGCAACTTGCTATTCATTCCCAATCAGTTGGTGATGAAACCTGACCGATCCCAACTGGTACACCTGATAGTTAATCACTATCAGATGCCCCTATTTTGTTGGCAACTCCACCCGATGAGATCTTAAGTATTCATCCATATTGATCCATGATGGATATGACCAGGTGAATATCCCAAAATCCCCCAAATGTAGTTACTCCAAAACTTGGGCCAACTGATTTCCAATTCACTTCGCCTTAGGGAAATTCCCCTAGCGATAACAGGCAATCTAGCAGGCTGGTAATATGGCAAAAATCCCAACGGTTTTCATATTGTGTCCTATTGCTCAGCGGGCGTAAATCTGTGCAAAAACCCTTTGGCTTATCTATGATATACCGCCTAAAACTATAACAGTGGTGCTCACTACAGGGGACCTATTGATTAATTACATGGAAATAATAATTCTCCAGTCTCTGTCCATGCTGCATCAGGCTTGCTTTTACAGGGGATCTTCATGACATGAAAACCAGTCAAATATGCAGAACTCAAACTTGCTTTAATGCTGTGCTCATAAGGCAGGATGAGCTTCTTCAGGAGGTTTGTAGCAATAAGCTGCCCTCATTTGATTGCAATGGGAATATTCAAGGGCTCTTTAAGAAATTTGAGTTTACAACGGAAGGAGCATTGGATTGGTGAAAAAAAACTGATTTAATCCACCTTAAATGTTTGAGGTGTCAACCAAGTCACCTGTTATCTTCCAATTAGTTCTTTTTTCATACCAATAAGTGAAGGATACTATGCTGCAGTTGTTTGGGGGTACCACGAAGATGTCACAGAAGAAGGTGAGTTCTTGACCATTGGGTTTCACCATAATGAGACCCTCACCACGTTTGCTAATCAATTTATGGTGGAAGCTCATGTGTTAATAAGGGCAGGGACTTATTTAAATCCAGTGTGTGCATTAAAATGACCTCTGAAGTGAAGCCATAACATGAGCTTTACAATGACATGACCCCAATGTTAAATGATAACGTACCTGTGCTTAAAATTGTTTATTTTTTGCGCCATCTATACATAATCTTCTCTCCACCCAATACAGAGCTGAAACATACTTCCGCTATCACTGACCCATGTTATTTGGGGGAATTTTCCTGACCAGTTCAGAATCTGCCAAGTTACCCCAGCCATTCAGCTTCCACCCCTGACCTGCTTATCTTCAACAGCCCAACTACCAAACTGAGCCTATTTATGCCAATCACCCACAATTGTGATGGTCAAGGCGCTGCCTGACTGCCACATAGCCCTGACCCCCCTCTAAGGTGGGGATTGGGGCTCTTAGTAACTTATATAAAAATAATGAAAGCATAGGGATCGAGGGCAATGACCCTCAAAAATGGCATTCTGACAAATCAGATGCCGGTAAATTGATGGAACCTCAGAGCAAAGGTGGCAAAGGTTGACATAAATGGAGACTGGGTCAATCAAAGGATGCCAACCTGAAGTCTGATGAACAAAATGATGAGAATGGCAATGGCAAAGGGCAGCTCAGCGAATCAGGAGCTGCCAAGCCAAATAATACTATAAATGGAAATGTCAAGAATCATGGCACCAGGCAGCTCAGAGAATCAGGAGCTGCTAAGCCAAATCCGCCGCTTGATGAGTATATTGAGAGCCACAGTGAAGGGCAGCCCAACAAATCAGGGGCTGCCAGGCTGAATTATCCCAAAAATGGAAATTTTTGGGATAAGGGCGACATGAGAATGCTGAGCTCTAATTTGACCCTGACAAACAAAAATATATGCAAAAAAGTTTCCATAATGCCACAGATACCCAAGAAATGGTCTTGAACGGGCCTAGATGGGAATATTGGAGGCCTAGATTCTCAAAATAGGCCCACAAAGAGCCCACCGCCCTACATCGATGAATCCCCCCTTGGGTTGGGACCATCTAGTACTAAAAAAAAAGAGCCCACCGCCCGGACTATCTAGTACTAAAAAAAGAGCCCACCGCCCACAGAATCCATGGGAACCAATTCCCCCATATCCCCTGTTTAATTATATAAAAACAACAAAGTGAAGGTTTTTAGGACAACTTTTTCTTTTAATACATACAAATAAAACCTCAAAAAATTGAAAATAAATTTTGAAATTTCAAAATCATTTATTAAGATTTTGATGGAAAACCAGGGATTTTGAGCGAAGAATATGGACCATTCCTTGGATTTTGACAGAGCAATCACCTCTCTGTATTCTCTCTCTGGGGGACAGTCTCTCCTCCTCAGTGTGAGCATCATCCTCACCGTGTTCCAAGGATACCTTAATCACTCATCAAGCAAAGAATGAAATACTTAACCACTGCAGCCCTCTCATGTTTGTGGGCCCTCACATGGGCCCTCTTGCCCAACTGTTTTATGGCAATGTGTAAAGGCCCCGTTCGTCACAACAATCATATCACTGGCGAGGCCCATTTTACAATGATTAAGGATGCAGGCCCTATGAGGTTAATTGTTTTGAATGGGATCGCCCTAGGTCCTTGGCATGAAGTTGGCCAAATTTTCAGGTCCTTCACATACAGCAGAAACAGTACTATCAGGGAAAAGTCAGAGCAGTTTGTGAAGGGACACACCACCTTGCTATCCCAATCCCAAACGTCCCACCTGAACTTAACACTGTATAATCAGTGGAATTCCCTCTCTACAATCACACATCACTATATATGCAGCCAGTTGGAGAGATGAATATATTAACATGAGCCCAAGCCAAAGCTGTGTTGGATGAAGGATCTCATATGCAGACCAAGCCATATGCCTGTCAAATGTTTGACCAACATTCTCCTAACAAGTTGGACTCTTCCGCAGATGAACCTTCCTTGAAAGGAGTAAACATCGCCATTCCAGTCAACACTATCATCAAAGAATACCCCAAAGTTGGTAAGGATATTGTGACTTTTCTTGGGAATAAGGATTCTCCAAATGTTCATTTGTTAAAAAGTCAAGCTTCATCATATTTAGAATGTATCACTGTGACATTGCTGTAGCCAAAATCAAGTCAACGCTATAATAGATACAGGCGCTCCAGTTAACATACTTTCCACCAAGTTGATGGATAGGTTGATATTAAATCCTGATGTAGAACACTGGATGGTATATGGGACTGTGGGAGCAGCTAGCATAGTCTCTGAGGGAGTGTAAAGCGTGCTACCCTTGCGGTTTGGGTCAATTGTCTTTGTAGCTCTGGTGATAGTGTTACCAAACAGCCAGTATTATATGTTCACTTGGATTGTTTTCATGTGACACTTTTGAGCTGTCACTGATATGACGGAAGAGACCATTGAGATTTTGGGGCAGCGGATCCCAATATACTTTACCTCTAGCGGAGTGCTAAAGGATACTGTGCATATGGGACATATCAACTTTTCATACAGTGATGGGGTAAAAACAGTTCGATACCATCATTTAAAGAGCAAGAACCAGACCCTCCCCCAACAGATAAATGAATGTCAAGGGCTGCCGCTCAGAGCTTCAGGCCCTATGTCTATACACTCCGGTCACCAAGTAATAGTTCACCAATTTGGTGGTAGAAGTGCCAGATGGACTCTATGAGGAAGTTCTTATCCCTTATCAACAATTGCAGCTTGAGCCCCACGTGGCTCCAGGCATTATACCACTGGAACATGGGGAGATCAAGGTTCTACTAGAGAATCTACAAGTGGAACCATTGAAAATCTGCTGACACCAAATAGTGGCTTATTCACGCCTGACACCTGTTGAGGAGGTCCTTCAGGTTCAGGAGTTTGGGTCATTAAATGAATTTAGCTACCGTTGAACCGCAACCCAGCATAATGATAGTGGTACAACGTGATAACATGGTTGGGTTGACATAAGGACAGAAGGATTGGGCGATATCTTTATTTGAAAAATATAAGGAGATTTTTGCTGGTGACAACCACGATTTGGGGTGCGCTTGGGGAGTGATCCATCAATTGGACACTGGGGAACATCTGCCATCAGGTCACAACCAATCCGCCGATCTGGTGCAGCTGAGGAAGTAGTGACCAAAGAAATTGAAAAACTGCTGTAGCAAGGGATAATTTAACCATCCAAGAGTCCGTGGGCTTTTCCCATTATGAATGTAAAAAAAGAAGGACATCACCAACTGAGTGGTGATAGACTACCAGAAGCTCCACCACTTTATAAAAAAGAACTCATATCCCTTGCCTCAGATCAATGATGTGTTGGATCGGTTAGGAGGAGCTCACTACTTCTCAGTGATGGATTTGATATTGTGCTACAGCAAATTAAGTTGCCACCGGCGGAGCAGGAGAAATTCGCCATAATCACATCCAAAGGTTTTTTTTCAACTGACCTGTATGCCACAAGGGCTGTGTAATTACCTGGTAATGTTTCAATGAGCCATGGACACTATCCCCGGTGAACTGAAGCTGTTGTGTGTCCTCACATATCTTGACGATATCAAATGTTTCTCTTAAACCTATTCTGAGCACCTTGATCATCTAGAAGCAGTATTCTGATGTCTCGCTGAGGCAAACATCAAGATTCAGCCTCATAAATATAAACTTCTTCAAGGACCATTTGGAATACCTGGGGTTTGTGGTAGACTTCAACGGGCTGAAGCCACAGCTGGCCAAGGTAGAGCTCATCTGAAAAAATGACTACGCCAACCAGTAAACGTGACATAAGGCTATTTTTGGGAATGGTCAGCTACTACCGGCGCTTCATCCCTAACTGCAGTTGTACTGGTGGCCCACTCCTTGTGTTTTTTAAGAAGTTTGCCATGTTAAAATGGATGGAACGCTGTCAATACTCCTTTAACACACTTCAAACGTCGCTGATTAGTGTGCCAGTGCTATGGTATCTGAAATTTAAAATAGAGTTCATCATTCAATTGATGCATCCTTTCCACTGTAGGGGCAGTCCTATCCCAAAAAGACAAAGAAAGAGGAGCACCCAGTGGCACTGCAGTCAAAGCCTATTTTCCACGAACGTAATTTTACCATGATTTGGTGAGAGTGCTTATCTGTAATCTACACGTATAGGCTATTTAAGGTCTGGTTTCTTGAGAAGAGTTTAAAGTTGTATCAGATCATGCGTCGTTACATTGGTTGCAGAACCTCAAAGAGTATGAAGGGTGTATAGCCCAATGGGCACTCAAGCTGCAGGCTTATGAATGCGAGTCTCTCAACTAACTAGGAGCAAAACATCAGAACGCAGACTGCTTATCTAGATTGCCAACCATTGCCATGACAGCAGATCTCAGCATTGTGATGCACAATAGGATGCTCAGCGGAAAATATGACTACAAACCGCCCCAAGTAATAAAAGCGTTAAATGAAATGTAAAAAATACGTTCCAATGGAATGGGGAAAAGTACAAGCAGATCAGTGATTCTATGGTAAACTTTCTTCAACCCTCAGCACAGCCTGGTATTACTATTAGTGCACATAAGGCGGACAGACATGGTTGTGTGCGCAAGACAATGGAACAGTTGCGCCCTTGGTATTACTGAGAAAGAATGAACTTTGACGTTCTTGAAACCATTTCCTGTTGCCACCAGTGCCAAGTAGGAAAACTTATTCCACCAGAAGACCTTGTACTGGTTAGTGAAACCACATTTTGCTTGGCATACGGTTTCCCTGGATATTGTTGGCCCTCTGCCAAAAGGAGCCAACCTGTCTAAGTACAATCTGGTGGCAATTAACCACTTGACCAGGTGGGTTGAAGTATTGGCAATACGAGATTTAGGGGTGGTCACAGTGGCCAAGTTCATAATGGAATGTATTATTCAGCGACATGGCTGCCCTCAATTTATCCTTACTAACAATGGAATTAACTTCACTTTGCACATTCATCCAAAGTTAAACAAGCGGATGGGTATCCGCGGGGTTCTAACAACCCCATACCACCCTGAGTCCAATGATATGGTCAAACACGTTAATGGGACCTTGGTGAAAATACTATATAAATGGATAATGGATCGACCTTCCAATTGGAGTCCCTCCTTTCTACTGCTTTTTTTGCCTATAATATTAGTTACCATTCCGCCATGGGGAAGAGCCCCTTTCAACTATTATATGGACGACACCTGGCTCTTCCTGCATTGCTCTATTTATTCATAAAAAATTCTGGAAGATTAGATTTCCACCGTTATTTTACTTACCTTGTGGACACGTTGATTGAATTGCAAACTGAAGCGTACTCTTTCAGCTTAGCTAAAAAGATCAAGAATCAGGCTACCAATCATGTATGGCATAGAGGGATAGCTCAGTTTAAGGAGGGGTACATGGTTATGTTTCATGACCAATATGGGTTTGGCTGGAAGCACAAATTGGCCAGCATCTGGATTGGGCCATCTAAAATCATTGAGAAAACAGGTGTTGACGCCTAAATTATTAAGGACCCTGCAAGCGGTCAGATCATTATCTGAGTGCACGCAAATTTCCTCTGTCCATATAAACAGTAAGGTGCCTTCAGATCCAGTCAAGGGGGTAATTTAAAGATTCTGATAGACTAGACGATAAGTCTGAAATAGCTATGGCAGATTGGAGAGAATACACCGACCATGATACTAAATTGTAATTATTTAAGCACCTTGAGTTGAGGCGATTTTGGGTCAGAGAGAGGGCTATTATTTGATCGCCTATTAATAAGGTGATAAGGTGATACTGACATTTGAAAAATATTGAGTAAGGTCACCTCAAACTAAGGCAATAGAGAATTGAGAATACCATACTCTGCCAGAACCTATAAGCATATGGTGGAACTGAATAGCTAAGCTGAGGAAAAAGTTTTCCAAAGTTGCTGAGATATAAGCAAGATGAGACGATTGAAGGAGGAGGATTGGTAGTAGTTTTGAGAGAGCGGAACAGCGAGTAACTGCTGTAAATATTAAATAAATAAAGTGTCTTCCAGGGCAATAGCTACATATCTTAATATATTTTTAAGTGTGTACGAGGACCAGTGATCTTCATATCATCTGTCCAATTGCTTAGTGGGTTCAACCCTGTGCAAAATCCCCTTGTGTATCTCAATGATTCCGCTGAAGTTATAACAGTCACACTACATTAGTCTTAAGGATTCACACTATAGTATGGCTTTCACTGCAGAGTCAAACTTCAAACAAACTCCCCTCCTTAATGTTTTATCTCAACTTATATGCTCACTTCAGTGGCCATTGGTTTTTAAAGCTTAGCTAAGCTTGTATTTCCCAACAACTGATTCATTCATTGTAATTCCCACAGAAATTGTAAGGATATGTATTTTTCCTTAGGATCCTCAGCATTTGATTGCTGGCAACCAGTGTGGATTACCCTCCGCCTCAAAATTCTGGTAAACTCTAAAAATTTATTAATATACTACTGGTATTTACTTAACGTATGTTGCCAGTAATTAAATTAACAACAATAATAATAATTGCTATCAGGGATCGGCCCCTATATTTCCAGATCTGGCGGATACTTTATAATAGCTCAAACCAACAAATTGAGGAGCACAAATCAGCAACTTATTGTTAGTTATTCAATACTAAGTGATTAATTGGTCCTCCTTACCCAACTAAATAAAACCTTAATTTTGAAAATTCAGAAGTCTTCCTCCTGATTAGTTTTACGACATTTCACCCCCCCACACACATTAACCAGATGCTATTCCTCCAGCGCGGCTCTTACTCTTATTTTCCATCAATCATTCCATGAAGATCTCTACCCTCCCATGATCAATCATTCCCACGTTAGCGCCAATTCATTATTTTCTATTTGTTATTAGAGCATGTTATTAGGTATAAAGGACTTGGGATTTTTCTTTACTCTTGTTTTCTCTCTATTAGTTATATGATCAGAAAAACTTAGCATGCACTCAGTTGATAATCCAGCCTCCTGACAGATTCTTTTTTGTATAGGCGTTGGTAGCTATTTTCTCTATTATTTCAAAAGGTCTGATCCATATGTTAGATAGTTTGTTCCTACATCCAAATATTTGCTGGTCATAAAACAGGACAAGCTCTCTATCTTGAACTGAAGAAGCCCACTATGCTGTCATTTATCAGAATTCGATCCTTGCTTATTTTCTGCCAGACTTGATGAGTACCTTCAGTCTGAAGTTGACTAGCTTGGAAATCAGAGTTTCAAGATAGCATTGCAGATACATTCCGCCAGTATCCTCTACACAGGATTATAGTAGCGGGGGCAAGACTGGGTGCCTCCTATAAAGCAACTGGGAGGAACTTTTTCCAGTTGCTGGGTGTTAACTGATGTTATACATGGTTAAAGAAGTGTATAAAAGATGTCTAGTCTGAAGTTGGTCTCTTGCAAGATTTCTGAGTATATTCATTAGGGTTCTGTTAACCCTCTCAACAGTTCCGTTGGACTCAGAGCTGTATGGTGTCATTAGTGCTCATAAATTGCCATTGATTTATTCAGCTTGGAGAGTTCATACAAAGTGAAGTTAGTTCCATTGTCTGTGACTATGAACTATTGGCAGCCATGGAGTTGAATGATGCACTCCATTATGAATTTTGCAGCGATTACTGCCCTAATTCTTTTATCTATCATGCCTCTACCCACTCCATCAATTGATATATCACTATTATGACTTACTTGAAGCGATTCCCATTTGTCAACTAGGGCCCCATACTGTTAATTAATACCATATACCATGCAAACTGAGTTTTATAGATAAGTGGAGGTCTTCTTGTGGAAGGGCTTCTCCACTTGAAACTGGTCATTGAATATGATTGTTTGAGAATTTCAAAGTAATGTGTTACAATAATATTGCTGTAACAGAAACTCTTGTTTTACATAACCCTCGTTTTCCTAACACCTTTTGTGCATTTATGATAATACCAGGTTGGGCAGAGGGCTTTAGGAAACTCAACGTAGCACATCATCTTCTTATAAAGCTCACCATCTAATCCAGAAGGCAATAGCACTCATCTTATACAATTCCCAAAGGTCTTAAGGTGATTTTTCATTATAATTGGCGCTGATCATTTTTTGTACATAAGATTAGCAAGGTCCTCCATTATGGTGGCCGTGTTAGTCACGATAAACAGACAGCGTTTTGGTGCTTTGCACTTGGTCTGTAAATTATTTTGAAGTCAAATTCTTGGAGCTTGAGAGCCCACCATGCAAGTCGTCCCTCTGGCTCCTGAAGACTAGTAACCAGCGCAAGGAGGCGTGGTCAGTCAGAACTTGAACTTCACCTCATACGATACAATTAAAACTGTTTGTACGAATAAATCACCGCTTAGAACTTCCATTAGTCACTGTGTAGATATATTTGTGACAGTTTAAACTTCAGAAGAAATAAGTGGTGGGGTTAACCATAATATTGTCACCATTTTGAGAGTACTACTTCTATGGTGGAAAGAGAAGCATCAGTCTGAATAATAAACTCTTTCTCAAAGTTCGGATATTGATGCACTAAATCATTTAAAACACATTCAGATGGTGTTGAAGGCACTCTGACATCGTTCCATACACAAAAACATGTCATCTTTTTTAAAAGTTTAAAGAACAATCCCTAATATAGCTGAATATAGGTTAAAGCGTCTTAGTAGCCAACCATGACCAAAAATTCTTGGATATCTCATTTGTTACTTGGTCAGACCATTTAACTGATGTCTATCTTAGCTGACTGCAGTCTACGTCCCTTGGCGTCTACTATGAACCTGAGATATTCTAGCTGTTCTTTATGTAGTGGTATTCGCTGGTTTATATTTTTACATTGACTGCTGTGAGTCAGTGGAACACCTCCTCTAAATGATTTAAATGCTCTTAAAGGTCCTTGATAAGATTTTGATGTTGTTGAGGTAAATGAGGAAAGATAGCTTTATAACTCCTATGATGATGTCTATGGCCCTCTAAATCATAACAGGGGCGTTACATAGCCCCTGTGGCGTTTGAGTGGGCTGCAATAACCCCTTGGAAGTGATTATCGTGCAATTCTCTTGTTTGGCTTCCAGTTACATGATTTTTAAGTAACCCAACATTAATTCTATGGTAGAAAATTACAGGCACCGCCCAAACGGTCTAGAACATCATCAATATTTGGAAGTGGGTATGAATCTTTTTGTGTCATTGTTGAGTTTTTGGTAGTTGATCACCATTTGGTTAGTCCCATCCCTCTTCTTGATAATCAGCCTGGAGGAAGCCTAGGGGCTTTTGAAGGACTCCAGAATTCCTTGCTCTAGTAGCTTCTTAATCTTTGGAACGTATATCCTCTGTGGCTCATGAACAGCGAGCCAGCTGGGTCCATATTGGAGTGTGGTCACTTGTATCCATCTGGTGAACAACGCTACGAACGCAACCCAAATTGTGGTCATTGTAGGCGAAGATCTCCCAATATATTCTAATTAGAACCATTGCTAGATCCTTTTGCTCCTCTGATAACTCTGTTAAGTTTCCCATGGGACCACAGCTTTTAAAATGGCCTTAGGTTTAGTGTCAAGCCCAAACTCTTCTAGTGATCCAAATTTATGTAAATTGCATACTCATCACATGGGTTAGATGTAGGTATGATACTACCTGATGCCTATGAACTGTCAGAGGCTCCTTCTGCAAGCTCTCCAGAAACACTTTTCATATCCCCATTCCCTGGTAGTATCATGCCTGTACTCACATATGATTTGAGGCAGGATTGCTGATAGTGGAGAAGACCTCCCCATATATCCCCTCTGGTATATTTATTTTGAGCTTTGTTCCCTCTATGGCTTGGTGACCAGAAGTTGTCATTATGTTACTTAAGGATTATAAAAGGCAGACCCTAATATTCATATATTTGGTTAGAAAAATTCTAGTCTTTTTTCAACTGCTGGTAGCAGATAGGAATTACAACATCCTGGTATGTGAGGTTAACTTGACCAGTGCAAGAAAAATTCTTTATCACACTACTTAGGTGAAGTAAACTGGGATCAGCTGTCAAAGAATCTTTAATGTTCCAACACCCATGTTGACTAAAACTCCAAAGTGGCGCATGGATGCTGAGCTAGTCATCACGTTGTAGTTGTAGTTTGGAAGCACAAAAGCCAGCTCAGAGATGGCAATTAAGCTAAAGTGAGGTGGCAGTGAGCTATACGACCATTCTGAGACAGTACATTCTGTCACAGCAGTCCCATATACCATGCAGTGCTCCACATCAGATTACAACGGTAGCTTTCCCGCCAAACTTAGTTGATACTATGTTAATGGATGCACAGCCGACTATGATTGTGCGAATTTTATTTTTTCTAAAAAGTATTTTAATAGGTACATTCAGAATAAGAAAAAAAACTCGATTGTTTATTACATGTGTATCCATGGAATCCTTTTTACTAAGAAACTACATGATGCCAATTCCAACCATAGGATATTCCTTAATAATTACTTCTATGGGATGGCGACGTTTACACCTTTCAGTGATGATACGTTTAAAGAGGGTTGGGGGTTTGTCTGATGAGTCACAATCCAATATCTGACAGGCATGGTGCTTTTGGATTCCCTGGAGATCTCATCTCCTACTGCCTCCTTAACTTGTGAGCAAGTCAGCGCATGTATTTCATCATCAGTTTGTTAATATAGCAGCAGATCGGTGGGGTTGCTGGGATCAAATTAGAGTAGCTATTTAGGTTCAGGTGTGAAAAATGATTATAAAGAAGCGTATTTAAAGTGTACTATCTCTACTCCTCTTGATCTTTTCCCTGATTTTTGGTTTGGCAGTAAAGCATGAAATTATTACTTAGCAGGGAAGTGCACTGAAAAACTCTTCTTGTTGGACGCAATTATGACATGTCACTCCAGAGGCATCTTGTCTCTGAGTGTCACTAAAAGATCCCAAGTGAGAATGGATGGATGATTATAGGCTAGCTGAAGGTTGGGTGGAGAATTATAGGTCACCTAAAGTTTGTGTTAGAAGAATATAGGCCGGCCGTAGAAGCCCACTTGAGGAGTTAAATCCAGCAACAGCCATTGGTGGCTTCCATTCTGAGTTGGGTAAACTGAAAGTCTCAGCTAGTCGTCACAGATAGTTCACAATTTTAATTAAAAATAACCCTTGCAAAACTAGGGCTTTATGATGAAAAGCTCACGGGGTGGATTTACTTCTGAAGCCATTGTATTACCAACGGTGGCCTCATATAATGTCCCCACACCTGCTAAAATGTGCGCTTCCAAAGTGAATGATTGGCAAATTACATTAAGTTTTTTGTGTTTATCTGTAACTTAATTGTCAGAAAATTGGCTTTTCGTTGGGCAATTTTTTTACACCTTCAAACAGACAACACCGTGTCCTTAACTTTTTAATAGGTAACTAAGCTGTATTTCTGTAGCAGGTGACTTGATTGGCATTCTCAACATCCAAGGTGGATATCAATAGCTTTTCTTTATGGAAGTCCAAAACTCCATCAACGGTGAATTTGAAGCGCTTATAAATATGCTCATGCTTCCATCTTGACTGAACGGAGGCAATTTGTCAATTCAAACATCATTACAATGTTTGAGGCCATGAGATCTTGGAGTCAACTGTTGAAATTCTTAGCTGGCGTGGTTTAAGCCAAGATGGGGGAGAACACAGAATTTAGGGCGGATCTTGGCTCGTCTACAGGGTTGGCCGCTGGGGATGGGTAATGTATGGGATCCTTCAGCTGGTAACACAGTAATCACATGAGGAATTCCTCTTGTCGAGATATAGTCATCCCTGATATTTTTACTGTGTTTAAATTGATTCATATTAGCTTTGTGGTTTGTAAATTGCTCTCCTGTAATTCCTTGGCTTCAATCCTATTACAGTGACATGATACTTCACTTTTGTCTCACTTTTATTCTTTGGTTCAATGCAAGGAACTTTTTCAATAAGGCTTAGCGTCCAGTTTCTTCTCAGCGCAGTGTAACCACTAAACTGCGCCATTGAGGATGACTTCTAATTGGTTATAGATGCCAACTGATGTTATAAAGTTGGTCAGATACATCCTTGAGCTGATCTTCCAGGGCCTTATGCTCACAGAACAGCTCCTCATTGATTCTGCTTATTGTCCAAGGCAGTTTTAAATTCAGCATACTGTGTCAACCTAGGAAACCAGTATGGATCAGGGTGAGCGCTAGATGTATCTGACATGGTTTTGATTTATGGATATACTTGTTAGGTTGAATCAGTTGGTCCCTGTAGTGAGCACCACTGTCGAGTTTTCTGTGGATTGCATTTATACCCATTCTTGATCTGACAGAGGGTTGCACAAGTGTTGGGAATTTGAAAAGACAATCTATCCAATCAGAAAAATATGAATATATCTGCTTATCTTCTAAGGGATTATGCCCTCTAGTGGATGTGGGAGTTATAATTTGTATATGATGACTATTGTTTGGTGGAATATCCTTAATGAATATTGACTAATCCGCCAGATTTTGATCCTACGGTACTAATGCTTCTTTGGGGATGACCCCGTGAATAAACAAATTAATTCAATTCTTGATTTCATATAAGATAATTAATTAGTTTCTAGGAGTCAATTGGAGTTTTTCACTAATCTACTAAGGGTATGTGATTAATTGCTGGGCGTTTAAAACGCTTTTGGTGTCAGCAACTGATTCTTTAACCTTTTAGGCAATATGAACTGATGATAATTGGTAAAGGGTCCCTTTACCTAAGCAGGTTACTAGCTTAATGGGGTCATTCTACTGGGGTTGGATGATGGCATTATGGCATGCTACCTCCAAATTCAAGCCATAGAGGATTGTTACATAGTTAGCGGCAAATCTCAACTAGGTGAATGGATGAGCTGAAGCCTCATTTTTTTTGAAGTGACTCATGAATGGTTAATTCAGCAGTTGTCGCTGCTGAAATCAAATTGGGGCGCCAACAGAAGATTTGGACGCTGAATCCACTATATATTCCTTGTTAATTATTCTAATAAAGAATAAGCTTGAAGACACTTAGATACTCAAATATTTAATCTATTATACATTTGTTGTATTTCCATTATTCTTGAGATTAAAAGTTTAGGGATCGGTTATCCTTTGACTAGACATAGCTATCAAGTTCTTTGAAGCTATCACGTCAAGAGAGGAAGCGATAGAAGTTTCACCAAGAAGGCCACTGAATATAATTGCTGGTTAAGTCCTAGGAGAGGACCTCTAAGCCATAATTAGTTGTCAAGTATCAAGAGTTGAAGTTCCCTTAAATACCACTGAACCTACTGTCAGTAGGTTAAGTTCTTTTGCCATCCAGAAGTTGCCAACTTCAGAGGAGGAGTTCTATGGTTAGGAATTCCCTTGTTATCTGGAGAGTTTATTAGTACTTTCATCAGTAAATTTAAGAAACATTGTACCTGTTCCAAAGAGAACCCTGATCAAAAGAATAACTTAAGTGAAAAGCTCGATAAATGCTAGTTTTCATACTAGTTTCAATCACCCACATATTTTATATAAGAATATATCAGCAACTATTAATTGCAATTTATAATGAACATGTTCAGAAATCTAGGGAGCTGAAGCGAGCTAAAATTATGAAAGTGTACACAGCTCTAAGATCCTAACATGAGGGTTTCAGCTGTTTAGTCACAAATCAGGCAACCTTATACCCTCCCTTTCTAACGCCAACACAACCATAACCAACTATGAAAAACTATGAAAAATTCCATGACATGAATATAAGTCAAGGGTTGTCCTTTATAAGCATCATCAAACATCTATTACAATACCTTATAGGGTTTGTCAGGCCAGTTGGGATAAGAATTTTTTAACTGACCCTTTGGGTCCTGACTTTCTAAAGTACCTGATGGGATTAACCCCAAAGGGTTAGATCTTAAACTGGCTATCAATTAAGTTAGTCTAAAACTAGATTATCAGCTAAGAAAAATGATGATTATGTCAGAATTGAAAAGAGTACTATATGCATTTTTTAGTAAAATTGAAACATATGAAAATGATCCAGTTTAAGCTGGAGGTAAGTAAACTTGATTTTCTCATGTATGCCAAAGAATCATTTAACATTTTTTATTAATATTTAGTAATATTTTGAACCTTATAGTATAGGTTTAGAGCACTGGCTATAATCAAATTTTAGGGTTATTAAAAAAATTGAAAAAAAATAATATAAATAGATAGAATCATCCAAGGTGAGGCTTCACCCATATTAAGTCAAAGCCTAACAAAGCCCCCTCTAAGACTCAAATGGTGGTGACAATCGTTTTTTCTGGATGAATAAAGAACCAACACTAACATACGCCTGGGTAGCATGGCAGACTAGTGGTGGTGGTAGAGTAGTTAGCTTGTTGTTGGGGTTACATTGAAAGGCTTTAATCAAAACTGCAAACTAGAGCAAAAGCTTGGGGAGGCTTGCTCAGCGGTAGCAGGTTTGTAGTGGGATTCCACCATAAGATGTGGTAAATTGGAAAGGGCTCAGACACCAGAAGGGCAGGAGAACTGGTGTTGTGATGTAAGATAGGGTGGAGTCACAACAGATATGTAGAGCGCACTTCAAATGGAACATGAGAATCCCTTTATGGTGATTGGGCATTTGAGACTTAGTAAACTTTAATTGTACCAGAGTATAAATGCTATAACTAAAACTTTTTAAATAAACATATAAATGTAGTCAAAAGCTATCAGCACTTGAAAAATTCACGTCTTTAGAAGGCATTAGATAGCTCATTCATATCTGAGGCTAAACCTGAGCATAACTAAAATTAACAAGATAAATGGCATCTTAATGGATCTGTTGATAAGGTAAGAGAGAAAGAGGGAATGGGAAAAGTGATATCCGCTTTTAAAACTCATAATGGATGCGACCAAGCGTTTAGGCCTTGGTGTTCCAAAATTGTATAAAGCTATTGTAATTTCAATGGAACTATTGCCCTTGCAATAAGGCCTTGCTAGGGCAGCAAGGGTGTAAACTTTGCAAAAAGCGCCAGCACCAGAGGCAGCAGGTGAACTGTTGGTGTGAGAATTACATGGTAAAAGAGGCTTCAGGCGAGGACAGCTCAGCGCACCACCCCTATCCTCGCTACAAATGTGAGGCAAACAGGGGACAATAATGACTGAGAGCGGTGGCATGGGCGCTGCAGTTGATATTTTGAGTCACTTGGCCCGCAGCAACTTATCAAACCTATTTTGGAGACAGAGTAAGTGGTTCCAAGTGATTAATAATATATTAAATCTGATGTGTTAGTAAATAGAATAATAACTTAATTATATTATACTAAAAAAGATAAAAGAATTCCTAGTGAAGCATGTTAGGCCATCTGGGAAAAGAATCATCCAACTGAACCTACTCTAAGGAATTTTGTGGGACACTTGAACTTAACAGCTCCTGGTATTTCCAGCACTATTTTAGGCCATGTTAGCTACTGAAAGTGAGCAAACTCTTCCATAGAGATGGCTTTGAAATAACAATGGGCTTAGACTACTTGTCAGCTGGTTCAAAGGCCAAAGGCCTAGTCATCCCAGCGAAGGATTTATATTTTAATTCAATAGTTTAATCACTTGAAGATAGTTTAGAGGCATAAGGCTTATTGATTACTAAACGCATACGCCATTCATTTTTCCTTGGTTTTTTTGAGTTTACAGGGTACTCAGGAGATCTGGCATAGAGAACCAATTCTCTCAGGCCAGTTGGGAAAAGAATCATCCAATTGACCCTGAGGGGCTAGGCTCTCCAAACTACATGATGGAATGAACCCCAAAAGGTTTAAACCCTTTTTCTGGCTATCAATTAAGTTATAATAAAACTAGATAATTAGTGTAGAAAAGTTATACTATTACTAAAATTGAAAAGAGTACTATATACAGTTGATAGTTAAATTTGGGCATATGAAAATGATTTAGTTTAAGGTGGAGGTAAGTGAACTTAATGTTCCCTTATAAGCTGATGGGATTCAACATTTGTAATTTTTAATAAGTAATATTTTTGAACCTTTTAAATAGGTTTGTTGATGCACCACTTATAATCAGTAGAAGAAGTAATCGAGGTGGTTCAACCTTGGGACAAATATATCACACCAAGATCTTTTTAGCCAGCACAGGTTTCAAACTTGTGTTGAACAAAACCTACACTAGAGTGGTAGCAGTTTTACCCGCCAGGCTAACCACCCTTACCACTTATAATTAAACTTTAGCAATAATAAATATTTATAGATTAATAAAGATAAAGATAAATAGAATCTGTCACTTTTCTTTCTGCTTGATCTTACTTTTGCGAAAATTTTACAAAAAGTTTAAATCTTCTATTGCCATCTAGTCATGTCCTTTTTCCAATTAATGTCCTTGGATATGCGCCTGCTGCTCCAGTGTGGGCAGTGGTGATCCACCTTCCAGCGTTTTCCATTCTGCAGGGAAATGTATTTGGATGGGCTCAAATAGTCCATCAAACTCTACTGGCCAGATTTGTCCCTCCATTTGACTTAGCACTTCACCCTGCACACATCCACCCAACTCACCCCCATCCTCTTGCCCTCCCTAGTGTAAGTCTCAGGGAACGTCCTTTGGCTCTCAATTGGGCCATCTTCCTGTTCCCAAATAAAAGGACACCAAAGAGGATGATGGTACCTCTCATCACTCAGGGCGACCTTGCTCACGTAGTAGATGAGCGATGGGTAACAGCTCGTTTTCTTCAGATCCTACCCCCAATACCCACACTTACCTCATCAGAACTGTTGCGGGGAATTAGTAAAATCTGTGCTGAGATTACCGAATTGGAATTGGTCAGATCTAATTTGGCCTGTAATCTGCTGATGCCCAAAATTTGAATGACTGTAAAAGCATTAAGAATGAGATATTGGCCATACTGCCCAACGGTTCTAATTCAATCTCTAAACCAGTTGAACAGATATCAGGTGCTATCAATGAGGGTTTGAAGTCCTCAAATAGTAATTTGGGCGTTGTGCCTGATGTGCTGCTGTTGACTGAACGAACGGTTAAATGACTGAGCATGGGTGGGTTGGCTGTCCCAAACCCGTTCCCAACCAAATGGACCCATCCCTATAAGGGATGGCCTTGGGGGATTCCTGTCACCCGTTGGGCCAAATGCTGTCATGCTAATCGTCAGAAACGTAGTTGAGCCCTGGTTTGGACATTTGAGGTTGAACTGACAGAGACTCGGCCTGCTGCTAAATTTTGCAATGTCAATTCCCAAAGAATAAACCCCCCATTCCTGAACAATGCACCAGTCAGGCCAAATTTGTTGGGCCCTAACCCCATCCTGTCACTACCCAATTGACCACTATTTAATCAGTTGCATGGCACTGAGAAAATTGTTGGTCAATTTTCTTACTTTCCTTTCCCAATAAATTTTTGAAAAAAATAAAATTTTCTTTATTTTCCATTCTAAACCACATCCCAGATGGCATTTCCCTGGTGGCCCATTACCCCGCACTCCAGGTGGTCTTTACCAATTCTTTTGGTCACCATGGCTCCCTCTATCGTTGATTAAGCCCAGCGAGTCTGACACTTTTGGTCATACAACCCCGCTCTTATGAATTTCTGACAACAATACTTGGGGATTTTATGGACCTATGTCCAACAATGGATAGAAAGAATCCATCTTCCTATCACCCCCAATAAATTGGCCTCTCAAGCTAAGAATCTCGTTGAGACAGTCCCAATAATCCCACCTCCTGCAGTTAGAACCACTGAGTTGAGATTTGGTTCAGTGTGGTTTGCTGTTGGGATGCTCCTTACCCTGTTGTTACACCACCTCTTCGTGGTATCACATTTCTCAGCTCCATATCAAGTTGTACAGTTGGCAATGCCTCTGGCATTCTGGATTGCTTTTTAGTTGCATACACATCTTGACTGGCAGGCCAGTCTAAACTTCTTCTGCCGTTTCCATGACACCTAGATCCACTGTCCAATTCTACCTCCATGTCGACCATGGGCATTTATTCCCATATGCCAACTAAGCAATAATTAAACTCATCAATGCTGCCTTTGCGCTAGCTGGTTTTATTGATTTCTGACCATTTTAGGCTATTTTGATATAGGATTCCAAATAGAAATGGATGCTACAGCAGCAGCGATAACTCCTCTAATTTTTAAAAATACCCTTGTCCCTACTACTCAAACTTATCTCCCTTATGACACCACACTAGTGGTGCCATTTACCAACCTCCCTTTGCATCTCCCGCCCCAAATTTTGTGTGAAAAGATGATGTTGGGGCTTTTGTCTTATGGCACTCATCCCAACCTAGTCTTCAACATTCCTTTTGGTGAAGAGCGCTTTGATGTCCCTCAAGTCACTTTCACATCATCCCAAATTACGCACCATTGTCCAACAAATCCACCCATATGCTCACTTGGCTGCAGTACCAGAGCATTTTATAGATTGTGTCAATAACGGTCAACATATTTGTCCCCTCTGTTTTTGAGCTTGACCACTTTAAAAGGCCTGCCCCTATGCCAATTCACCTGTTACTATTTCTGAACCCTTTCCAGCGGCATCTGAATGGGGCGTTTTGTTGCCCATCCCACCCAACATTCTCAAGCGCTAGGCCAATTTGGGAAAGCACCCACCAAAACCTCCAGCCACACTCACCATAATGGGCTCAACCTGACCAATCAGAGTCAGGATTGGACCACCATTTTCACCCAAGCATCCAACCATTCTCCTAATACCACCCACCCAAATTCTGCAGCCACTATTCTCATGAAACAAAATTCTTGGGACCTATTGGATGAGGTTGATGTATTAGGTAAAATTGTCACAAATGAGGATGATGAATCCAGTGAACAAGGCCTGGATGAATATGAATGGCTGAATTTTATAACACTGATTTTAAAAACTCTCTTACCCAGAGCTATGCTCCTAAACCCAATGTCATCCCCTTCCAAAGTGACCACTGGCTTTCTTTAGCAGCGGTGGCCCTGCCTCATTGCCACCACCTCCGCAAAGCAGTGGCACAATCAATGGATCACTCCCATAAAGGGCTGAGAAAAATCAACTTCCTCCCTGATTTCCCTGAAGTAGCACAGGAGTAAATCACTAAACTGGCCAAGGATGCCGATGACGCTGTCATGAAAGTTGCAAAACTAGCATCATTTAACCCAACCTCTAAAAACTTACCTGGCAAAATGTAGTCAGTTTGGCTTAACTCCTAGATGCCTTTGTATAAGCTGAACATCATGTTGTAAAATTAATTGATGCTGTCTTTCAAGCTGATCTTGAGGTAAGTAACCGTTATTTCAAAATCCTTCAACCCTACCACGGCGATGCCCAATGCCCTTGCTCTCAGCTTTTGTCCATTTCTGTAACCAATATGCATCTTCTGTAAAAGATACGCCTGAAGAAGAGCTTCCTGATCCTCCCTCTCCCCTGCCATAATGGGTTAGTGGTACTCCTCTCCATGTCTAGTTGATGAATTTATTTTGTCTTGTTGCCTTGTTTGTTTTGGGCTTTAATGCTTTATTTAATTTATTTCTGTCCCCTGGTTGGCATTCCTCCTCTTATATTTAAAAATATAAATAGAATCACTCAAGTCTGAGGCTTCACCAATATTAATGCGAAGCCCAATAGGGTACTTGCAGCTCACTGTGCACAATTCTCAGATGATTATAAGATATCATCATATTTTATTTATAAGTTTTTAATGAAACCAAAAAATGTGGATTATTTACGCTCCCTAAACAATTTGCTAGAGAATAGCTTTCAAGGTGTATGACAGGCCATCAACTGAAATTAAGAGACTATCCCCTAGAACTTTAATCTGTTGATAAACTTATTTGGGCAAATGAACTGGAACGTAATTGAGATCATTTTCTAAGCTATTAATAAAGAAAGGCGTTACAGTCTCATGGATAAACAAAAAAATTAATAAACAAACGCTAGTATTGTAATAAATGCTAAAAGATTGGAAGTCCAGCAAACTATATTGGTGGAGGAACTCAATTATTATATGCAATTGGAGATTCAAGTTGCCGCTCACAACGTTAATAGTACTGCTGAATTGACCAACACCCTCCAAGAACTAAAACACCTTTGGCTCCTTCAGGTGGTCATGCATTAAAACATTGAAACCTTTAAAAGTACCTGTGTCTCATTAAATACCAAGATAGGGGATTTTTTACAGGCTAATAGTGACCTCTCCAAATCACCCAAGAACTTTGGGACTTTAAAAAGTTAAAAAGGCTGATAATGAAGAGCTCCAGTCTCTGATTTGTGGGCTACAAAGGAACATTACCACATTAAAGAAGTTTAGAGAACTCATAAAACAGGATCAAGAAGAATAATTGAATTGGAAGTGATGCATTAGACTGACCTGAATGATGGATGGCGCCAATGCAAATCCAAGTACACTCCCAAGAAAGATTAGACCAGGTGAGTAAAAACACTATTAAGTGGAGATTGTTCAGGATGGAATTGCTCATCCCCAACATTCCAAGCTAGTTGCTCTATTAGTATTACCCCTTCCTCAGGTCACTCTAATCAGCCACATATCCAGACTGGTGAATATAGCAACTCATGATCTCATGTTGGATCTTACCACTCTGTGTTCATATCTGCCGCCTCCAGTATGCCTTTCCATTATTTCAGCGATTTAACCCCATCAACTTAAATAATTTTGACTTTCATGGGATGTGCAGTTTTATAAAAATGTTTAAAATGAAAATGCATGAGGATGAGAATCTTTCAAAGCTACCATTATGATCAATTGTCTAGATAATTAAAGTAGGGATTCGATCAAGCCTTACCTACCCAAGGATAATTGGAGTTATGATGTTGAGAATACTGTGCTACGCGAATTTGGCAGCCCCAAAAAATGTCTACTTGCAAGGCTCATTTCATGACAAAACAATTTAAAAAATGAAACTACACTGAATTCACTGACACGTTCTACCATGAGGCATAGGTTTTATTGGGAACAAAGGCCATGGCTGAATTTAACGTAAAGATCATATTGCAAAACTCTACAAAAATTACTCAGAGACACAACGCTTGCTGTTGCCTGCGTTTACTAAGGACTTGTTTGTTTCTGAAATGATTGATTACGTCAAGCAGTTTCAAGCTTATCTTTAATTCACCAAATGTAGAGACACATGAAAGTTTTGCCAACACCCAACAAGGTAAAGCTAAGAACCTGATAGTAATCAAACCCTCCATGGAAATGTGTGTCCCTCATAGGAACCTCTCTGAATTTACTTGCTGGATCAGTGAGTCCAAGGGGCACTATGCTGACAGTTGTCCCAAGAGATGGTCCAACAATAACTATATTGCGTTGTATATATATATGATGAGGACCATGGAAAATACATTCAGAAATAGAGATGGGATACTCTATTGTAAGAAAATTATTTATCCCACCTCAGATGCATAATCAAATTACTTCCTGATCATTGCTCGCAGAAACTTGAAGCCAGAGAGAAATGCTTGAAGAGGAAAACCATGAAATTATATTAAACTTTAGGCTACACAAATTGCAAAACAGTCCCATTTTGGGAAATCAGATGAGCCAAGTGAGCTAACCTTGAAAGGAGTCAAATTAGCCCTACTCCTTGAAACTTTAACCACCCATTTCCTTGATGTTGTTGAGGATATTAAACCCATGATTTACCAAATATAATCCTTCTGTTCTCACAATAAACACAAATTCAAGTTACTTTTCTGATTGTATTAGTTAACTTGCCAACCTCAGCTTGCTTAACATGTGAGGCTGTTTGCTTCTTAGGGGGTCTACTCTGCGAAGATTAGGCACTAGACAACCTTCACTTAGATCACAATCATTCTCATAGATCAAATTTTCCTCTGATGCTGCCCGCTGTATCATTGATCCCTTTGTTATACTGTTCACGCCCATGGCAAATCTCTTATTGACACTATTTGACATGTTTGTTGTACGTTGGCCCTTATGACTCAATGGAAGCCAATTTAACCTCTCTCATGGCATCTTAATTTAAGGTATCCACGATATAAATTTTCGTTTTACTCAGAGTTCTCAGATAGGTTACCATATTCTGCTTACTGGCTAATCTCAGACTGTCTACTGGCAATTAATTCACTTGAACCACTATAAATTAAAATAAAAAATAAAGCTAAGATTCTGTGTAAAGGCTTTTTATTAATGTAAAAAATGAAGTATTTTTAAATGAAAAGCAATATAAAAATGAATGATTTTTAATAAATAAACTATGAATTTGTATTGGTATGTGGTTAAAGAATTCCTTATTTAGATGTCATCTAACTGCTGCTTTTGTGGCTTTGTCCATTTGAGCCTATTCTTATACTTATAAGCTCCTTCTTGTGACAATTATCCCTGAATCTGGATGTCCAGGGGCCCTTTCATCTGCTCCCCTTCTGGGTTTTTACAGTTTTATCTTCCTCTAATATTGTTTTATTATTAAATCTGGTAATATACTTATCAACTTCAGGTCTGAGTAATGGCGCTCCTACAATGTGCCTCATATTGTGTTTTTGAGCAACTCTCAAATTTGTTGTTTTCAGATTTGGTAATATTCACCCTAGTTACTTGAGCATTCCTGTCATGATAATTTAGTCGAGTCATCCTCTCAGCATTGGTGAATTTTAAATTATTTTGGCCTCTGAAGGTATAAAATGAGGTCAAATTTAATATTAAACTAGGTGAAGTCATCTCCATTAAACAGATCCTCTGAAGCATCAGGTCGAAAATTATGTTGCATGACGTCACTTTGATGGTGGTAAAAAAATTTGACTCACCCAAATCTATAAAAAAACCTGTTCATATCAATCTGTGGCAAATTGGTTGTATGAACCTCTGCCAGTTTGGGGTGAACTCTACTCATTCCACCAGTCAATGATGATCTGCTAATCTACTTGCAGCCTCATCTTAACAGTACTTATATTGATATACTTAAAAAAAGATCTGAGTTCACGCAATAGTTGACAGCAGTGCTCCAGTTGATGTGATTTTGAGCCATTTTGCAAAATACTTTAATTGAAAATGTCCCTGATATGACCCTTTGACAACAATATGAAACTGCAGGTCCAGGAAGCACATCTGTATAAAGACTGCAGTGCCCTACCCATGAGGTTTAGATCTATTTAAGTCAGCTCCACTGCCATATTGTTACCCAACTAGAACTATCAAATCTTAATTGGATATGTTTTCTCAAATTTTTATGGAGCATTCTCAACTATGAGGAAAATGCTTTCAAGTTCCTTAATCAGAACTTACCCCTAGTTAATCTTGGGATGAAATGTTTCTCTTGCTAATTAAAATAATTTTTTTGAGTGACTTACACTGATGTAGTAATTCCTATTTGGTATCAGAAGACTGGTCATTATAGTTGGACCCCTTCCCATCATTTTTAAAAGGCAAAACATTCCTTATGCGCCTACTCCATTTTGTGAGCTAACCAATGGGAACAGCGAGTATATAAGGATAGGACTGGCCCTGGACCTCCTAGATGGGTCACTAAGAGAAGCTTATCTCCTATGGTAAAAGCCCCCATATAGAACCCCATGCAGCCCTTAGTCTAATTGTCCTTTATCATCAAGAGATCTAAGTGCTCTTGGCTGATATGATCGCTCAGAAGATTACTTTAACCAATGGACAAAGATTGTCTACGTTCATTTACTCACCTAAGATAAGCCTAAACATTGAAAGTATTGGATACCTGTAAGAGTTTGGCCTACCTGATGCCACTTCTAATGCATGTGCAATTATATTGTGGGGTCAGTTAAAGGGCTTGTCAGAAGAACAAAAGAATTAAGCTTTATCTTTATTATAGAAATACATGCACAAACTTACTATTAGTGACAATGACTTAGGGTGCGCAAAGGGTATTCTGCACCACATTGGCACTGGATATGCCCATCCCATACGCTCATGACCTATACAATGCAGTCATGCCAGTGAAGAAGTCGTAAAAAAAGAGCTCAATCTAAACTATTATAAGGAATTATTGTGCCCTCACATAGTCCCTGAGTTGGTCCTTTACTTATTAATAAAAAAGGAATGTTCCAACTGAGTAATGATTAATTATTTCCATTTTAATAGAATTACTAAAAAAGACTCTTATCATTTACCATATATAGATGATGCTCTCACCCAACTAGGAGGAGCTAAATACTTCACTGCCTCGGAATTCATCAGCGGCTATTAGCATATTTGCCTACCAAAGGCAAAACAGAAGAAGTTCGCCATTATCACTTCATAACGTCTGTATCAACTGACGCGCATGCCCAAGGTTTATACAATGTGCTGGCCACCTTTCAAAAAGCCATGGACACCATACTTGGAAATTTGAAGCTGATCTGCATCTTAATGTATTTCAATATTTTCACAATCTTTTTATGTACTTTCACACAACATATGTCCCATATGGAGGAAGTATTTAAGAGAATAGCCAAGGCTCAACGATAAATCAAACCTAGTTGGTGCCAATTTTCAAGATGTAAATGTCGTACCTGGGTCATATCATTGGTGCTCAAGGTATACACCCTAAGCCTCAAAAACTAGAATCTGGTAATCAAAATGAAGAGTCCTAAGAACAAATGGGATGTACAAGTGTTTTTAGGAATGGTGGGATATTATCACCAGTTTATACAAGGATCTTCACAGCAGGTCAAGTTTTTGTTACACCTACTATAAAGTAAAGTGACTTTCTTCTAGTCTCTTTAATGCAAGATTGCCTTCAACAAGTTGAAAGCAACACAAATTTAAGCACCAGTGTTATGCTATCCTGATTTTAACTGGCCCTTTATCATTCAGTATGACGCAGCATTAATGGCCATTGGAGCTTTGCTCTCTCAGCTGGATGAGCATGGGGAGGGGCATCCATTGTCCTTCTTCAGTTTCACCCTTACCAAGCAGGAGAGAAATTATATAATAACAGAATATGAATGTTTAGCCATCATCTTTGTCTTTAAACAATTCTGTGTTTATAAAAATGAGAATAAGCTCCAGTTGTTTCCAATCACGCCTCCTTTAATTGGTTATATAATCTTAAAGAGCCCAAAAGGTTGGCTATCAAGATGGGCATTGAAGCTTCAGGCTTATGACTATGAGTTGTACACCAATTGGGGTCATCTCACTAAAGTTCTGATAGACTTTTATAATTACTCATTGCCTATGTGCTGGCTCTTTATGGTGATTAATTATTTAAAATGAAAGCCTGTGAATAAAATGACAATTAACCCCCTCTTAGATGCACCTTGGATTTATTTTGAAAAACACTGAAGTATGAAGTGGGGTACTTTACAAGATTGGAAGTGACAGCAGAAGACATTTTTATCCTGCACCAATGAATAACTGCCAATTATTATCTTAGCTCACTTCATTGTTGGGCACAGAGGGCTAGTCAAAACACTGAAACAGATTTAACAGATCTTATATTGGGGTCTATGAGGTTTGCCATTAACGACATCTTAATGAAGTGCCAAGGGTGCCAATTGCAACAGCCCTCTAAATCTTCCACCACCTACTAACTGGCTAAGCCCAACTGGGTGTGGCACACTATATCATTGGATGTTATTGGACCTTTACTTTTCAGCAACTTCATTTATGAGTACCTTATTATAGCCATTGACCAGTTAACTAAGTGGGTCAAATCTAAGCCTCTATTCACTGGGTGAGCAGTCATCACGGCCAATTTTATCATGGTACTCATCATCCCTAGACATGGATGCCCGCAGGTTAACTTAACAGACAATGCCACCAATCTTACCTCTAAGATGATTTCAAAGTTGAACAAGCTTATGGGAACCAGAGGGTTCCTTCTGCCCCATAATATCTGTAGACTAATGGAACTGCTGAAAGAGTTAATGAACCTTAGAGCAAGTTTTCCATAAATTTGGTGTCTCTTCCCCATCCCAATAGGACCTCTATGTTAACCTCAATATATTCACCTACAACATTAGACATCATAGTGCTATTGTTTTTCTCCTTTCCAATTTCTGTATGGCTGGCAGCCTGCCTTACAACCAAAGTTGTACTCCATTGTTGAATATATGTATGGGATCTGGACTGAGGAATTTTTCAACTGACTGGTTAAAGCACTAATTAGGATTCAAACTAAGGCTTGTAGATCTTCTTTAGCCAAAAAAATTAACCAAAAAATGAAGGACGATATACATCAAGACCTTTACATAAATCAAAAAAGGGTGATTAAGTATCTTACTATGACACCTATGAGGTCTATTGAACACAAGTTGTCAAAGCTCTGAAAAAGGCCATATGGAATCTTAAAACTCTCGTCCTTTGACATCTATACCATTATGAATTTGCTTAGCAAATAATTATTAACAGGGTTCACTTGAAGTACTCAGGCCCTACTATAACATTCAGCTCCCCTGAGAGCCCCTTTCATAAGATAAGTCAAATTAAAAGAGGGAGTGTTGTTAAAGATGGTGATTCAACTTTGAATAATCAACTATCTATTTTCTATGATCATAATGAGAATGAAACCAATTGTGCCATCCACTAAAATGCACTAATGATTAATTCTACATTTTAGGCCTCCAAATCGTTCCAAAGTTGTTATTATATTAAGGTTTTTATTGTTCTCGCTGGTGAGTTTTGAACCTAAATATCAACAATATTTCCGCAGGAAATGTAGTACTCTCTACTGATGGAATAATCAATTCAGGGGATTTTTCAGACCTACTTATATTAAAAACGATAAAGCATTAATATACTAAAAAGTTGGATTTTTGTATAATCTTATAGATGCGGTGAGGGGGTCAAAAGCAAACCCTATTACAATCTTGCTGCTTAGTATTTAAAGCAACTCAAGGCTCTAAGTGAGATGAGTGGGAAACTCAAACTAAGTTTTGAACCTTGGAGGGGATATGGGTGTTTGACCTATTAGAGCTCTTAATACTCTCCTCACTTTGACAAAACAGCTGATGGAATGTCATGTAGGAATCCAGCTTTTATGTGCTTGCTGGTGCTAACGCTACTGGATCCCACAAGAGTTTTTAATAAATCTAATAAAATTACATGAATAAAAACTTTTTTTAAGAGTTTTTATAAATAAAGCAGGGTAAGAAAGAAAAAGTGATCACCTTGATATTTGACTGATCCATATTTAAACAGTATTGAGGGTCGGAGGGTATTTACTAGTAAGTTTGGTATGGCTTGTTACCATCTGAATTAGGAAATATTATAAAGCAGTCAATTGAAGCTCAGAATACTTGATTCATTTTAGCTGAACAATAGCAGGGGAATTACTATTGGATAAAACGTCCTGTGAGGTAACAATCTTATGAACTTCAGCCAATCCCCATTTGTGAAATCTTTTGCACCTTGGGGAACCCCTGCCACGCCTATAAAATGGGGTGGCCCCCACGTAGGCGCTTTGAAGGACCTGGTTGAGGCTGGGGGGTACCACCTGATAGATGCCCCACAGTTCATCATGCGGTCAGAGTAATCTGACTGCTCAATTTTATGGTTGCTGCCCAATTATTATTCAAAATCATGTTACCCCAATTTGTGGGATTCCACCAAGAATTGACTAGGGTCTTTTGGTCGATTATATTATTATTATTAATATTACGTTTAAGTTCATTGCAAACTTTTAATTGGCTAACGTTTCCCCATTTTGGCTGATTTTTGACCCAGGACTATCTTCCTTTGCAGCTGCGAGGACAATGTCCAACATCACCCCCCTCAAGAATGTTGGGAAAAGAATAAAGCTGAAGGAAGCAGCCATGTACTCAGTTGATAGTGATTCTTGTAGCTAGCGATTTTATAAAATAATTAAATCCTCTTTTTTAGGTGATGGTGAAGGGACCTCCCATATTGATCCAAGCTTACCGCTTCTAGGAGTGATGTGGTTATGATAGTATGATACCATGTTGGACACTTGGAATGTAAGTAGGGGGTTCTGAGCTCATTGGCCGCCTGCCTTTCTTTAGTCACCATGTTTGCTAAATTAGTCATTGCCTCAGATTGGATTTGGATGATGCGCTGAGCTAATCTGTGCATAACTTTCTTAGGCTCCTCAACTCTAGAGGAGAAGACATCTTTAACTAAAAGCGCAGGTATTCCTGGCTCCCGCCCATACAAGACATGGAATGGGGACATTTTCAAGATCCAATGATAAATGATCTGGTAAGCCATAAGGGCACTGGATAATAATTGATCCCAGTGAAATAGATCAGAAGAGGCCATTTATTGGAGGATGGATACCAAAGTTCCATTGGCTCTATCCACAGTCCTGTTAATAGATGGTTTGTAAGGAGCTGGGAAAAGTTGTTGAGACTTCATGGATGTGGCCAGGATTTTTATTACTCTGGAGGTGAAGTTTTTACCATTATCGCAGAGTAGTGATTGAGGACAGCCATGTCAAGAGAAAATATTTTGATGTAAAAAGGTGTCTGTGGCCTTGGCTTTTTGAGCAGGGATAGCCACGGCTTCAACCCACTTAGTGAAGTGGTCAATAGCTACAAGGATAAATCAATTGCCACTGGTCTTCTGAGGGAGGGGACCTACTATATCCAGACTAATGGTGTGGAAAGGTTGTTATGGGTGGTTGGTTGATAGTGATATCTAGTCTTGAAACTGGATTGCTTCTTGAAAATAAGGCAGGCTTCCAAGACATTAATGATAGATTCCATCATTCCATCCATTAAACTGATCTTTAATCCACACATAAGTTTTCTTGGCCCCTCCATGACCTGGAGTGGAGTGAGCTTCTAGGATAGCAGGTACACGTTTCAAGAGCTGAAGGTAAGGCAGCCATTTTGTCCCCACCTGCTTATACAGCTTCTTGTTTTCCATTTTAGGCTTGAAAGTTTTAGGATAACATTTTCTTTACAGGCTCATCCTCATCTTCCCAGTCATTGGGGGTCATTAAGAGATCATGTAGCCTCTCCGCTTCACTATTATTCAAGTGAAGGACTGGTAGCCAAGTCAACCCATCAACATTCATGTGACGGGTTCCAGAACGGTGTTCAATATTCATGTCATAAGGCTGGAGCTTTAGAGACCAGCGAGCTAACTGTCCAGTAGGATCTTTATTCTGTAACCATTTTAGAGATGTATGGTCAGTAACCACAAAGAGGGTAGTTCCATATAGGAAAGGGCGGTAGTGCTTTACAGCTAACAGAACAGCAAGGCACTCCTTCTCCGTTACACTGTAGTTACGTTCAGCTTTGAAATCATCTTACTAAAGTAGGATACAGGATGATCTACACCATTTTCATCCAATTGGGCTAAGATGGCCCCAATGGCATAGCCCAAAGCGTCAGCTATTAAGATGAAGGGTTTATTATAATATGGGTGCCATAAGATAGGGCGTTGTTTCAGAAGTTGCTTCAGCGTCTCAAAAGCAGCCTTCTATTCTGCACCCCACTGAAAAGGAGTGTTCTTGGTCAATAGGCAGACAAGAGGCTCGCTGAGTTGAGAAAACTTATGGATGAACTGATGGTAATATACCATCATCCCTATAAATACCTGTATATCCCTTAAATACTTAGGGGGAGGCATTTTTGAGATTGCTAAAAACTTATCTTGGATTTGTTGAATTTCTTTTTAGATATAAAGTGGCTGAGGAAATTCAGTTCCTTTTGAAAGAAAGTACACTTTCAGGGCTTTAACTTAATATTTGACCTACTTAGTCATTGAAACACCTCCTTCAGGCGATCAAGATGTTTGTTAAAAGTTTTTGCAAATACTGCAATGTCATCGAGGTAGATGATGACGCACCTTAACTTCGTGTCCTGCATGATATGGTCCATTGCACGCTGGAAAGTTGCAGGTGCATTTCACAACCCTTGAAGTAATTGGGTTGGTTGGAAGAGACCCTCACTACAAATGAGAGCACATTTCTCCTGGTCTTCAGGGGAGAGGTCCATTTGCCAATAGCCGCTAGCTAAGTCCATGGCAGAAAAGAAGTTAGAGCCATAGAGTTAGGCCAAGGCGTCATCAATGCGAGGAAGAGGGTAGCTATCCTTTTTTCATGAGGTTATTTAACTTGCGGTAGTCCATGACTATCTGATGACCTTTTTTTCTTTTTTATTAGCAAGAGAGGGGAATACCAAAGGCTTCTTGAAGGAACTAGCAACCCCACATCTAGTAACTGCTAAAGCTCCATCTTCATTTAATGTTCTTCCTCCTTTGATTTGCGACCATGTTTTAACCTAATGGGATGGACATCACCCACATTGATGGAGTGGCACCAGCCCTTCATGTGGCCATAGTCATTATCTGATTTGGAGAATATATCGCTATAGTTGTCAAGGAGAGTGTGAATTTTTTCCAGCTCTTCTGGATTCAGCTCATCTCGGTTTATGGACGTTGGGTAAGGTACATACCAGGTTATCCGTTGGCAGGCCCATATCCATCATAGAACCAATGGAGTGAATTTGTTCAATGTCCTCCACAGGGACTAACAAGCCTCTGCCAATTTCCTGGTGTTTTTTACAACTATGTCCTTTGAGGTGAGGTTCCCCAACAGCAAAGTAATGGGCCTCTGGTAAGCTGGGTCAAGAACGCCAGGCAATACCCGAGGATCCAAGGGACTAACGCCCTTAATACTAACGAGGTGCAACAAACTGTGGCGTGGGATTTGAAGCGTGACTTTTGTGTCAACCACTTGTTGTTCACCAGGCTTAATCAAGACCTCATCTGCAGCATAAAAAGGGATACCTTCCCTAGCATCCACTGAATTGGTAAATTTCTTTCTGTTGCGCCCAGAAGTGGTATAAGACAAAGGTATAGCTAAGAGGAGGTATTCAACCAGGTAATAGTATTCGTGTTTGCTGGATTCTTTATTGGATAAGACTAATGGGACTTCATAGTCTAGTAATGAGAGATAACTTTGCTTCAGGTTGATTATTCCCTCATACTCAATCATAAATCAAGTGCCAATGAGCATATCATATGCTTTGTCATCTAAAGCAACAGCAGGAGCTGATAAAATAAGCTTTCCAACTCGAATGGGAAGGGAATAATATGCCCTAATAGCACGGGTATTATTGAGGCCAGCGGTTTTAAATTCTTGCATGTACTCCAAGTCAGGCGCTAGCTTTATCTTCTTGATAAGTGTTGTGGAGATCACGTTAACTGGGGAGTCAGTGTCTAGGATAGCCAATATTTGGACCTTTTGAATGACTACTTCAACCTTAATGAGCGTTCCTCCAAAGTTAGGTGACAAAGCTAAAATACCCTTGATCCAGAAGGTGGAGGTTAGCTTTTTAGCAGTCTCAGGATATTTAACCATGATGGATTTTATGGGATGGACCCACTGAAGATGTTGTATCAAGCCAGCTAAGAATTGGTCACCATCTCTGGCAGTTTCAATAACTTTTGGACGCCCTAGTAATTTTGACTGAGGTACGTTTCCTCAGGTATAGTGGTCTTGTCTACTCCTCCAACGTTCAAATGATCAGGCACTTCTACTTCCACGGGGGCTCCCAATATGTAGTAACCAACGTGATTGTAACCTCACTCAGATTCCTCCCCAAGGGTATTCTCAACAACGGGCAAGACTGCAATTGAGGTAGGAGATACGGCCACAGAAGATTGTGTAGCCTTAGGGGCCACATTTACCAGCTTGGCCATAAGGGAAGGCACAGAGACTTTAGTGCGCTTGTGCGAGAGTATGGTGTTAGTTACCTTACGGGGCTCAGAGTCATAAGAATGAGCGATATTCCTTTTGAGTTGCACTGAGGAAGCAGGATTCACTGGGAAGAAAGGTACATGTATGTTCACCCCCAACTGTTCTACAGGCGAAAACTCCTCAATTGTTAGAACTGAAGATTCCACCTCAATTTCTTTTTTTGTTGCACAGCAATAGAAATCAGCAAAATCTAACAGAGCATCCTTTATGTTGTGGATGTTTTTGAAGTAGCACTTTACTATAAATGATATGCCAGGCTAGAGAGGGTTGAGAAGCTAACCCAGTTAACATGGCTGCAATAGCATCATTCAGGGTTAACATGTTAGACGTTGATAACCTTTGTGCAGCGAGGTAAAATCATTCTGCAAAAGCAGCAGATGTTTCTTCCTCATACATGCTTAGGTGCATAAAGGCCAGTTTATCCCTGTTAAGACTCTGCTGTGAATTAAATTCAGCTAAGAGAGCCTCTTTCACCTCTGCACAGGTATGCAGATTGTCCAGATATGGGACTATCATTTCTTGTGTTAAACGACTCAAGCAAGGGAGTATGTGTTTGACTTTCTGTTTGTCCGATGAAACATACATTACTGTTTCATAGACATATAAGAATGAAGCCATGCTCCCTTCATCGGGGGTGAACTTGTCTTTAAGGGGGAGTTTGTAAGGGCGCTGCTCAAGCTCTTTAAGGTGGGACAAAGCGCTTGCTATTTGCTTTTCAAGAGCAAACATTTTTGGTGTATAGGGATCCGCTTTAGTGAGCACCATTTTGTAGGAATCCAGCTTTTATGTGCTCGCTGGTGCTAACTCCACTGGATCCCATAAAAGTTTTGATAAATTTTAATAAAATCACACTAATAAAAAACTTGGGTTTTTAAGAGTTTTTATTAGTAAAGCGGTGTAAGAAAGAAAAAGCAATTACTTAATATCTGACTGATCCATATTTAAACAGTATCAAGTGTTGGAGGAAATTTACTAGTAAGTTTGGTACAGCTTGTTGCTGTCCAAATTAGGAAATATTATAGAGTAACCTATCAAAGCTCAGAATACTCACTTCATTTTGGCTGAACAATAGCAGGGAAATTACTAATGGCTAAAAGATACATGTGAGGTAACAATTTTAGGAACTTCAGCTAATCCCCATTCATGAAAGCTTTTGCACCTTGGGGGGACCCCTGCCACACCTATAAAAGGGGATGGTCCCGCAAAGCCACTTTGAAGGACCTGGTTGAGGCTGGGGGATACCACCCAATAGATGCCCCACATTCTGTTGCATGGTTGGAGTAATCTGCCTGTCCAATTTTATCATTGCTGCCCAATTATTATTCAAAATCATGTTACCCCAATTTGTGGAGTTCCACCAAGAATCAACCAGGGTCTTTTGGTTGATTAATTATTATTATTATTAAAATTTAGTTTAGGTTCATTGCAAACTTGTAAATGGCTGACATTTCCCTGTTTCAGCTGACTTTGACCCAGGAAATTCTTCCTTTGCAGCTGCAAGGGCAAATGTCTGACAGGTCACTAGGAGGCAGGACAAGTCCATGAGGTAAGGGTTTAATATATTTGAGCCAATCATCATGGGGGAAAATAGTTTTACCTTGTGGGATGCCCTCCAAGCCTATAAAAGGGGGTGGTCTTCATGTAAGTGGTTTAACTAAATTGTTAATGGGATGAGGAGGAACCTTGTATGGTCTTCTCTGATTCTGCTGCGCGGTCAGTGCAATCCAACTGCCTGAACTCATGCTAATTGCACAAGAAGTATTAATAAAAGTGTTACCCCAATTTGAGTAGTTCTCCCAGGAATTGACCAGGGTCTTTTGGCTGATATTTTCATTAATTACCTCTGAACCACTCTTGTTAGTACATCTGTTTTGTGGTTCTCTGACAATTTTCATGCAGCAACCCTTCACTTAAAACCAACTTTTCCCAGTAAAAGGGTACAATTATGTCTATTGTACTCATTGTACTCATTTTGCCCATTATACTCCCCAATAATTGGGATCTAGCCTTAAACATTGTTGTTCTGTGGCTAGAGAGTCCATCATAAATACTCCTAAATTTATCTAAATAAAGTATTGCCATTTTCCCAAACTTATCTTATTTTATCAGAAGCTATACTTCTAGTAGATATTTACTATCCCAAGAATAGAAGGAATATTGAGTAAAGTATAGCTCTCTGTACTATACAATGTGGAATTGATCTTGTCACAGAACAGAGGTCATGCAATTGAGTAGGATCAAAGAAGTCATGCTTAATTAGTGAGCAGCCAATCATGGTATTCCCTATCATCTCAACCAACCCAAAATTATTGCACCAATTTTGTGACCCAACCCTTACTACCAAGGCACAAACCAGGAACCTACAAACTGAGAAGAAGATGCAGCCTTTGTGAAGAGTTCTGGTAAACTGTAAATTCCAATCCCTTATATAGGCCAGTGCCTCACAAGAAGGGCACTGGCCTATTTTGCTTTCCTATTTCCCAGTTTTTCTAGATAAAATATTGCTGCCTCAATTGTTTTAGGGGTTTCAATTTTTGTAAAAGCATTTTTGGGCATCATGGCATGGATATGTGGCTGACATGCTCTCACTAAAATGGCTGGCCCCTTATCAGATATAGAGGGCTTTGGGGCCATCTTCTTGTTGCTTGATTAATTCTGTGGTTCCATGGGAACTGCAAGCTATCTATCAAAGTGACCTTGGGCTCACCCAGCCCTAACTGTCCTATTGGATTGGTAGTATTAGTGTGATTAGAAACCTAAATTCTATAATTATATGGAACCTGATCTAGCAGAAGTCTTTTACAACGTTCTTGTCGGCACCAGAATATTATCATAAGAAGTATACTGAAACAAGGATGATCCATATGATGAGCATTCATCCTTGGGCATGTCTGGGTACATAGCATTTCTGATAGCAATTATAGCGTGGGGTTATGTTTATATTAGAGAAAGCTTTTTTATGTTGTGCTGGCAAGTAGGGTCTCATGGTCTCCTTGTCTTTAAACACATTTCATACATTTTAAAATACCCATTCTGGCTCGTAAAACTAAGTCAATTTTACTCTAACTTGCCTCATTGGTAAAATATAGGCCTACGTTACTGATTATTCAATTATATAGGTTTAGTTAACTAATCAGTACATGGTATAACTAGCCGGTTATTAAAAAACTGTTTGGGTTACGGTACTTTGCCGGGCCTTGATTTAGGTAAGTAAACCGAAGCAGAATTGTAGGATCTGGACCTGCCATGGCTCCAGGCCAGATATTTTCGCCTAAATTTATAGATCTATTAGTAATACTTTCTATCTACTTTTATCTGAGTTTATCTCACATAATCTCATTTGGCGGATGATAAAGCGTTGTACTATCTAAATTTCATTAGAATTTTGGCCGATCAGATTTTAATTTTTGGGTTAGCCTTAATTGCACAAGTTTCTACCTCTCTAATAAGACTACTTTTAGAAGCAGAAAAATATGTTAGTGAGTTAATTCTGATTGTAATCTGTTTTCAATGTTTATATAAAAACATCATGGGAAACCTGAAAAGATTGCTAAAAGTCAGTTCAATAAGGCGAATTTAATTAAATGGATTAAAAACAAGTAGATAAGTACCTTAGAAAGCTCTAACCTTATCCTAGTAAGCAAAATATTCATCAGGTCAGAAAATTACTTAGTTATACTCGTGTTGTTTGATATTTATAAAAGGTGGATGAAAAGTTTAAGCGTTTGTAAAATAAAAACGTAAAAGGAGCAATAGTTTTCTAGGGGGTTGAAGGCGAGCCAACCCGTACTCACAGATTAGTCTTGATTAATTTTGTGGCTTGCGCCCAACCAGGAGGAACATTGGCGTGAATATTCCTAGTTTGGCGCCCTCAATAAGATTATCTTGAGCCACCGATAGAACCTGAGACATGTGCTGAGTTCCCTTGGGTGCCAAGCCAACCGTTTCGAGGACTCCTACCTATATTTAAAGGTTATATGATGCGTTTTTAGATACTTACAAATTGTCGGGTAATTAATTTTCCAAGCTTGGTGCGGAAAAACCCCGTGATACCATCTTGTATCCTTCCTTCCAAGGGAATATACCATGGGATGTCACTTCCTTCGGTTATGGCTAAGTCAGCTGACGTTTCCACTTCGAAGCCTGCGTTCTTAAAGGCAGCCAATGCCTCCTCAGTTGTATAAAGCTTGGCAATACCATCCCCCTCCTAAAACCAAATAAAAGACTCAACTTCAATCATACCTCAATGCCAAGTGAAATTCGTTTGTGAGTGGCGTTTGAGCAATCATACGTGTCTGTAAGGCACCATTCATAAAGTGCGACTCGACCACCGGGTTTCACAACCCGAAAGATTTCTTTATAAACCCCTTCAAGGGTTGGGGCGTGGCAAGTAGCCTCAATAGCGTATACTGCGTCGTAGGAATTATCCGGAATATCCATGTTCATGAAATCGCCCTTTATGAATGGTGCCTTATGAGAGATCATTGCCGCCGCAGCGTATCTGGAAGCTCGGTCGAGCTGATAGGCGTTATTATTGAGCCCAGTGACATGAGCTTTAGTAAATTGAATCATCTCCCGAGCCGGACCGCCTAATAAAGTTCAACCAGATGGTCAGAACTTTAGCTTACCAACTCCGCAGCCAACATCCTATTAAACGTTTAGTAATTAAAAAAATGATAAACAAAATAGTGATATACCAGAACTTTCATATTGGGCTTGAGCTGAAGCTGAAGGGCTAAATAATGTTGATGGCGGGCAATGGACTGCTTTAAAGGTTCACCTTTGTACATGCGGGCGAAATGGAAAGAAGTACCCCAACCATACTAGAGGTTATAAATTAAATTACCAAATAAGCTAATATTTAAATCCGGGTAAATAATTAACCCATGCAGAGCTTTCTTTAAAGAGAGAGAAAATAGCACCAAGTTTAAAACCATATAACTAGATGAAAATACCTCGTATAGATCGGTTGATAGGTTATAATAAGCGTTGACAAGCTTTGAGTAGTTTTGTTGGCGATCAATTAGCTTGACCTCCTCCTCTTCCCCCGTTCGGCGCTCGTCCCAGAAATTTCTGTAGCTTTCATATTGTTCTTCGGCTAGCCGCTTATCCTTTGAAACCACTTTATTGACAAATGAGGTTTTCAGGTCAGCGTTTCCGTGAAGCATTTGTGCATGTTCAATATCATCTTTATGGCAATTACTCATCTTGAACTGTTTGGGATAGAAACAGGATATGCGGTAAACTGAGGATTTTAGTTATTTAAAGCTAAGATTTTTCGGGGTTGGCTTGTGTATATAACTAGGCTAATATCTTACTCTGTGACCTT